>CAAKMY010067940.1:37074-67084 GCA_901111285.1 Corrigiola litoralis
ACTTTAGATGCCCGTCATTTGGGTATTTTTATTTAGAGTACCCGACATTAATACGTAATTCCACTTAGGGTACCTATTTTAGTCCGACGTCAAAATTCTGTTGAATTTCCGTCCAAACAGTCAATATTGACTTTGAGTAATAATATTAGACTTGATGCAACCAATAAAGGAATGACACATGTAAACTCAAAGAAAAAAGGAAAAAAAGGCCCTCTACCCCCTTTACCAGTATGGCAGTATCTCTCTCCTCTCCCCACCATAACACCATTCATCTCCTCAATCACCACCCCTTCACTGTTACACCTACAAACACTCAGAAATCCTCATTGATAAGCCAACAAAACATCATTCAACGCGGTACAAACCACAAGATAATTATCACTCTTTGAGTCTTTTTGGATAGTGTTGACAATGAGCATCATAAGTCGTTGTCATTTAAGAATAAGGTCACATCCAAGTACCCGGAGCTCTTGAGCAGGATGTTGTCATCATGGATCGTCTTGACGGCGTGGATGTGGCCGAAAGAGGCGTCGTGACCGAGCATCTCGATGTAGGCGAGACGGATGAGGAACTCATTCATCTTGGGCTTAGGGATGTCGGGGGAAGTGAGCGCGGTGCTTGAGGGTGTTGATTTCGGCGAGGATGATGCGGTCTTCCTCGGTTTTTGATCGGACCTCGCCGATGGGTGGGTTTAAGGAGTAGGGCTTCTAGTAGAGATGGGGTAGGAACGCGAATTGTGGGTCGGGGCTAAGAAGTAGGGGAGGGGATGAGGCTTGGGTAGGGGATGGATGTGATGGGTGGCTGGGGCTACTAGCTAGGAGGTTGGGTTGGGGTGGGTCAAAGGAAGGGTTGAGGGCTGGGGTTGGGGTTGGGCAGTTGAAGGAAGGGGTTGGGCAGTTGAAGGAAGGGGTTGGGCTGAGCCGCTGAGGAGGGGGTAGGGGGAGCTGGGGCTTGGCTGGGCGGTTGGTTTGGGCGGTGGAAGTGAGGTTTTGAGGGGTGGGGCTGTGTCTATGGTAGGTAGGTAGGGGTGACGTTGGACGGGTTGTAGGCAAATGAAGAATGGGGCATCATTGGCTGGGTGCGTGCGAGAGAGGGGTGGGGCGAGGGAGGGGGAGATGGGGCTGCGGAGTGGGATTGGGGTGAGGGGCGGGTTGGATTATGGTATGGTGACGATAAGGCTTGGAAGGGATGGAGAAGGAAGTGTCGATGGGCTACGTTACCATATTTAACGGGTTTTTAACGGTGTTACAAAATAGGTACCTTAAGTGGAATTACGTATCTCTGTCTGGTACCCTATATGGAAATACTCAAATGACGGGCAATTAAAGTGGAATTTCGCTATACGTCGGGTACACAAAATGGAAATTTTCCTTTAATTAACTCCCCACTTTTTTTATTGTTCTTTGTCTCTCTTCAAGTGATTCTCAACGCTTATCTATTTTATAGTTGTTAAACCATTCTATTAAATTAAATCTTTTGTAATGAAATATACGCAGTATATGTGGATGCCTAGTGCAGTGCACAAGCAAAAGCAAGACAACCACGTTTTCATGGAAATGGTGAAATGCAACGCATAGTAAACCGGGCTAGGATTTGGAACTTATCCATTCAGTTCTTACACATCCCCAACGACTTCTAAGTTGAATTCTTTGACTTCTGATAATACGAGTATTATGAAAAAGATGGTTAGTTTCGTAATGCTAAGATTTAAGGACATTGGTTAATTAGATGCAGGATGGAAGATGACATTCCAACTCGGAACTCCATCTCATTCTTTTTAGAAAATCTTTCAAAAAATTTGTACTAGGATTAAGATAGGCGTTTAAACGAAAATGCCTACACTATGCTTATCATCCCACACGTGCTGGCGTGCACGAGGATTAGAATGTGCCAATGTTAGCTTGTTACCCTTATGTGGATATTCTTTTTGGTTTTGTTGGCCGCCACGAGTCTCCTCAATTTGGAAAATGATAGAGGCCTAATAGCTATCAATTTGATAGTCATTCTTTCACATATTTTTTTAAATTTATAAAAATAAAAGGAAATAAAAATTTGATATGAAGGGGTGATTAGTGTTATTTTTCCCTAAATTTACATCAATAACGTAGTTTCCTTAAAGTATTGCAGCAATTATATGCTTGTGGATGAGATATAAAGATTCCA
Source organism: Corrigiola litoralis (assembly GCA_901111285.1). NCBI lineage: Eukaryota > Viridiplantae > Streptophyta > Magnoliopsida > Caryophyllales > Caryophyllaceae > Corrigiola > Corrigiola litoralis. Next base: position 39,238 of record CAAKMY010067940.1, read on the forward strand.
ACTTCAAACAATTATTAATTGACTTGAATTTTTAATTACTTGTCCAACCTTATTTGTTATCTTCAGTAATATAGTTAAATAATGTCTTGTATACTCATATTGAAATTAAGGAAGAAAGTGTATTTCTAATAATTTAATGTCCAATAAAATGTCCAATAAAATTGACATCTAGAGTCACATCTCTAATCTTCTCTCCCTCCCTCTCTTTAAACTTTAGTCTCCATAAGAAATGTGGAAATGTCCAATAAGTTATTTTATTAATAATGTAAATATGTAATTACGTTCATCTATCTTTCTAGTGATGAATAATTTAGCATTTCTTCTATGTAAGAGTTTATCTATTTATGTATTGGACTAGATTGACTACCCAGTCTAATTAGAATCCTTCTTACGCACACCTTACCCGTTACCACCATGTTGTTACTAGCCGTCTAGCCCCATATTGGATTCAAGCTGAAGGCGTGATGCTTGTAACCAATTGGACGTGGAAAGAAACAAATCTTTCCCGTTGGGGGACTTGGGGCGGTGTCGGGGGTTCGAATCCCTCCTCGCAGTCCCATGTTAAGTTTGGTCAATTTTTAATTGAATAATTTTTGTTGCATATTATCTCTAAATTCTAATCAATACTTGCTGATGGCATTCCGTATTCATATCCTCACATACTACTGCTAGTAACTATGAGTTGAACGTGGAGTTTCCGATGATCAAAGAAATTATAGCAATGCCTTTCTGGAATTCAGAGGGGCGAAATTGAATCCAGCTATCTAGTAAAATCAAACAAAATAAGACAAATAATACAAGAGTAAGGCACATGCATAGATTGCCAACTTTGGTCATTGTCAATTTGTCATGTTCGTAGCCCTCGTTGCTATTTCTTGCTGACTCATCTGTCACTGAAGGGCTTAGGATTTGATTTTTAATCTTTCGGGGTAAGCACAACATGCACTATGGCTTAAACTTTTGCAACCATATAAGCTTATGTGACTACTAAACACGTGCATAGGCTCAAGCGACCACTAATGGCTCTAATGGACATATCCTTAATTGACTGTAACTACAAGTGACGCAGCTACGACTGTACCGACAACTGACTGCATGTGCTACTATCACATACTTTCTTGTTATAGCAAGGTACTCCGAGTCACGTATACATTTGTTTTTCTTTTTATTTTGGTACATATCACGTATGCATTTGTAAGTGTTGTAGAAAAAGAATGTTTAAAAAGATTCTGGCTAACAATAATTTCTTGCTAATAAATGAATGAATGGACCGTTTGGATTGCAAATTGGCAATAGTTTCATACTTTCATGCTCAAAAGATTTTATGAAAGAAAAGAGCCGGCATACAATGAGGTTACCTCATTATTATGACTTATGAGCCGTTTCATTAGGTTCATGCAAAATCTAGCAGGGGCAGTAATCTAAAAATAAAATGTATTGTAAAAAAACACAAGATATAAGAAATCTAAAATGAGAGCATCTAATAATTTGTCATAGGCGAGACGTGCTAGTGTACTGTACAACTTACTTGAAAAGAAAGATATTCTGAATAGACAACTGCTTAACACTCGGCTTCGATTGCCAGAGTTCATTCCACAATAACCCTTTTAGGATTTGTGAAGAAATGGAAGGTGATACGGGCCATACGGCCACAAATGTAAGAAGATTATTCACCAACTGGAGGAACGCAACTGGAAACAATAATAATACAGCCATTGAATAAGATGTCCAAGAAAACAACAGACAACTATCAAATCCAGTACCGTATTTCACAAGATGGGTGAAACTACATGAACTAAATATTACAGGGAAAATTCCTTACACAAAAAAATAACTGAGGGTGAGATTAGCTAGTGCAACAAAATGCACTCTGGTCAAGCACTACTTATAACTGGTGAACAACAAATGCAGGACTATTATGCAACCTGATTATCAAGCTGTGTACATTATAAAATTTGAAGTTGAGAGGTCCTTGACTGCACATCTCGATCATCACTTCATACTTGAAGACCGTATTATTCTCCTTGTAAGCAATACAGCTGGCGAATATTCCCAGAAGCTGCAATGGCAGTGGACGAGACCAGTTAACATCAGCATACAAGAACAGATTACCTTTTTCTATTTATTGGGCAAGGAGTGGAGAGATATTAAGGGGGAGGGGAGGGGGGGGGGGTGCTGGGATCGAAGAGAAACCCTCAAAAGTATCTCCAACGAGAATTGAGCCCAGGTCTCCCAGGTGGGATGGGAGCTAGTGCTCCTTTCCCTGACGCTCAGCATACAAGTAGACTTACTATACCCCCTTTCATCACAATCCAGGACTTCTCTATTCCCAAAGGGTAGGCACCAGGTGTTGAGGTAGTATATGAACCATGGAATTCCAGGGGACTCTTTGAACTTCATTATGCACCTAAAATAGGCGAGTAGCAAACTAACTATTGACATTTCAACACCTTTTGAACTTTATTGTGCCATATTCTTAGGCCCCTCGCCGAAACGAAGAGAACTTTAACTCTTGTTAGGTTATGTTACAAGAATGGGACACTACCAGGATAAAAATACGAGAAGTGATTCTTTCTTTAATTTGCTAAAACCTGCCATCTTTTTCCCGAAAACCCGTATGTGAACATAGGAAATTTGAGTACATTGTGAACCAGGAACATAATAATCCTTACCATACAGCCAATCTTTGAACAATACATGAATCGCAGAGGATAGTTCTCGCTTCTTGCCTTCGTCAAGTGGAGTTTCCTGCAGAATTTGCTTAACCTCTCCAAAATTTGTATTCTGGAAGGAAAATAACCATAATATAAGTCACAAATCTGAATGAATGACAAACCATCACAGAGGTCAACTTAGAAAATGCAATTCAGAACTAGAGAAGAAGCCAGAGCATACATTTTTATGCTGAGAGGCCAAATATGCCTCTGGTAAAGGAAATGGGTTGTCTTTAGTAGTTCCAGGAACTTCACCAGCAAACCAGTTTGGAATCTGTGCGACCATGCCAGAGTAATAAAACAACAGTCACACAGACAGGAAGTGGTAAGCATGTCAAGTAATAAGTCTTATCTGCTGAGAAGCACTTTAGCCTCTTCTGCTTTTCCTAATTGTTTCTTGACAGTGACCGGAAAACCAACTTGATAACAGATGTTTGTAGTTTGTGGTTTATACTTTATGGTTTAAACTATCATCTCTTGAGAGAATGAGATGCAATGATGTTGCTGCCCAGATGAAGCAACAGCAGCCTGAATGTGCAATTAGTTCCCAGAAAGATAAAGCTTACCAAAAAGTGTGTGAAGTGATCTGGGTCAACTACTGCAGCAGTCTCAGCTTGGGCATCTGAAACGCCGGCAGGATGTGATATTGAATCATGTGGATCAACCACACCCAGAGGCAAAGGTTCATTCCATTTGTTAAGATTTGGCTCGATCCCGACTTGATTCATATGTTCCTCTAATTGCGGGTAGAAAGTGTTATACGGTGCCACCTGGATCAATTTTAAGAGAATTCCCCAAAAGTACTTAATAGAAAGTACAAGAGAAAATGGAGCAAATACTATAGAAGAAGATCAAACAAACAATTTTGTTACACAAAGAAAGAACAGACAGATTATACACATTGGCAAAGAAAAACAATTGCTACGCTAACAGTTAAGACAACATCGAGAAATGGTAGCAATGAAAATGAAAAGGAATTCAATATCGCTAAAGAGAAATAATAACTCCGTCAGTGTTGAATAAATGTGCACTATGAGAAACAAACCAGAAGAAGAAAAAGGACTTGCTTCCAAGTTACGACAGCGCCAACCAAACAAGTTTAAATATCACAGAGAAGCAATACTCCGTTGAAAAAGCAAGTATCATAACGAAAAGTTAACACCATTTGCAATATCAGAGTTTACAACATGATACTTTTACATCAAATTACACTGTTGTAGCCTAAGCTGCACCCACTGCCTGTACCCAGATATACTTCCATGGAGTTCAAGGGGTGTTCGTGATTTTACGGTAATTCTGACTGTTCCACCCCCCTTGCTCTACCAATTTCTATACTGCTTTCCTGCTTCTTTTTTTCTCACCCTAGTTTGTCCAGGTATAGAACTTTTCTGAACTCCAAATTCTAGAATACCTAAATTGATCCTGATTTCTTTCACATATGCTTTGGGGAAAATTCGTCATGACTACCGTTTTAGTACCCAAAAAAAAAAAAAAAACTACCTGATAAAAGTTTTCCAAAACTTCCTAGCTTATAAGTTTGGCAAGTAAATCACTACCTTCGATCACCAGCAGAGAAAAAAAGGTTCGTTATCCGGCAACATTTTCCGGTCAGGAATTGCTCGAATTACCAATTAAATATCTCTTTTACCCTCCTTTTAAGCTCAACATCTTTGTCTTGATGACCCATTCACCCTCTCTCCTTTTGTTTTACTATTACTAAGCATCATTACTTTGAAAGTATTTGTTTTTCTTAGTCCTGTATGTAATTTATATCCTTGAAAATAGGAGTTTTTGACATGAAGCATTCAATGACACATCAAAGCAGTGGGAATCGCTCAATTTATATCTATATTGACTTGTTTGCACAGATTGCTCAGTTGAGATTCTCATTCAAATCCCCTCTTTACTCTCAAAATGCCACCGCTATGACATTTATTTGGTTTATTTATTAAGTATCGCTTGGACAGTTGAGGCTAAGATTAATCACGTGATCATAAGGAGCCAAAATCAGGGTAAGCGTAGAGCGATGATTTAAGACTTAGGACCCAAATATGATATTTGGAAAAGTGATAAAAGCGGGAGAGGGGGGGGGGGTTGTTGAGTTAAAAGAGATTAGAAGATGACTTAAGGTAGTGATTTTGCACCCAAAATTTCTTAAAAGGTAAATAATTTTAAATGTCTCTATAAAAGCTAGTTATTCTCTGTAAAATTGGGTACTAAAAGGGTAGTTATTACCAAATTTTCACATTTTTTGGGAAGTTATTAAAATAACTTATTCTATATCAGTATATTGTACTTCTAAAGTCCAATAATCTCTCATGTTTCACACTGGTAAAGAAACTCGGTGCATCCACTCCTCTTTCTTGAAAACCTACACCAAGAACCACGGAACTCACAATTTCTTCACAAATTTCAGCTTTTTTCCATAGCATTTCTACGTAATGTCCAATTTTTCACAGCAAAACATTGTAACTTCTCCAAATGTTCTCTCAATAAAATTGATTAAGAGATGCAAGAAATTAGATCCTAACTACTGGACCTAACATTCCCATCTTTCCTTAAGCTCCTCAAAACTGCATCTTAACATTCTCAACCTCCCCAACTTGTGCATCAGAAACTATATGTTCGTTTAGATACACAAATTGGAGAGAAAGGGAGGGGAGGAAAGTCAAAGCAATGGAAAGGGGGGGGGGGTTCATCCAAATCTCTACAACTTAGTAGGAATTTGGTTTGATTAAGGAGGGAAAATAGATCCCGCTAATTCCCTCTCTTTTCCTTCCCTGACCCACCACACCTCCACTGTTATCCAATCACTGAACTTTGGATCCAGCCTTCTCCCTCCCCTCCATTTCGCTCCAACCAAAGAACTTGTATATGGCAACAACTGCTTATCATTTTTAACAGTTTTGATACAAAATCAATAATGAATAACAATAAACACAATGACAACAATGATTGTGCTTCCAATTGTTTGATTGCTAAATTTTAATTGTTTTGTAGTGTAATTATTTGATTTTTTTTTTTTTTTACTTCCTTTGAATAATTCTAATTGTTGACTTAATGAACAGTTAAAATATTCTCATGAAAATCAATGGCTCAAATAAACTAGGTGCCCACCACTTGGCATTAAAAAAAATATGTTAATCAAAAGTCAAAACAAACAAATCCTAACGGTATGGGGGGTGGGGGGAGGATCTGGTATCCACGAGTACCATGACAGGCCTCTATGTCTGGTTTAAGCCCATTCAAGACAATTCATATTTGGTTACACCAACTAGCAATAAAGTCATCGAGTATTGTCTCACAATGTCAAAAAAAAAAATGTAATGAATTTTGGTGTACTTTAAGATACCAGGGTTTAATTATTAGAAATTAAAATTAGAAGGTAGGGTGATTTCATCTGTTGCAAGGTCACACAAGTGCCATGATCCGATTCTGATATCCCCTTTCCCAGACCTCCTGTGAATTAGTTTATTGATTTCTAATAGCAACAGTGAAAACTGAAAAGTACCAGAGTGTCCTAAAAGCTACATTGTAAAATGAAATACTCTTGTAGACTATCTTCCTTTAGTGCCTTGACATCTAACCTAACACTCTAGAACTGGACAAAATTTGAAACAACATAGCCAAAGCATCCCAAGCGTAAGATTTCCATAGGACACTAGGGTCAAGGAGAAGTAGGAAGTTCTGAGCAACAAAGAGCAAAAGGCTTGCCTTCAAACTCTAGTCATTCTTTGTTTATTACACCATACTCCCTCCATTCAAGAGCAACATTCTCATTGCTTTAATGCACATTTAATAAAAAACTATAGAACAATAATAAAAAGAAGGTACCGGAATGTTAATCAACTGGGTTTTTTTTTTTTTTTTACAGTGTGAGAGGAAAGAGAGGATAGTGGTAGGGCCCTTATCCCACTCACTAGTTTTTCAATAACAAAATAAGGCTAAAAAATTACGAAAAGGGAAATGGGAAATTTGGTCATAAATTGCCCAAAAAGGGAAGTGGGAAGGTTGGTCATGAATGGAGGCCAGGAGGGAGTATAATTCGGCATATAACACAGGTGGTCTGCCACTAAACCCATCACCGCCATCATAAAAGACACTTCCACACATTCTCCTGCTTCTCACTAAAAGATGTCCTGTGAGGTTTAAATGGATATCGATCCTTTCTGAACTTTTATGGAGCCTTCATTTGCAACTTCTGCTCAATTAAATGATTATAGAAGTACCAATTCATTTATGTCGAGAGACACCCTTCAACTCCTCACATACAAGGGTTATATCTAATTATAAAGGGTACAACCACTTTGTAATACCATTTCTCTATCCTCATTGTACCCATGGAGTATCAAAAATAATAATGATGCTCATGTGAAAGTAGAGCTAAAGCACCAATAAGTTCTTCTGATCTCCTAGATGACACTTATGGGTGGACACTGGACAGTTTACTTACCACACAGTTTAGTGAATGTCAACAGCAACTCACAAGGTAGATAAAACTATCATTTCAGGGATAAAAGTAGGTAGACGTTTAAATGTTTACTCCTCCCTAAACTATTAAAAAAACTACAAGATCCTTGCGTAATATTTTTCATTGTTTTGGAGATCATGGTCAGAGGATTGATTAACCCTCTGATACCTTGCCAAATATGACAGCAGCAACAACCATCAAGTTTGAAATAACCAGTGAAACCCATTTTAGATTTTTAGGGGTAAAAATATGTATTTTAGTAAAACTTCGACTTAAATTTGTGTAGGGTTCTTTCCTTTCTAGCTTTTTTCTTTTGATAGGGAAATACTCCCTCTGTCCCAAATTAGTTGGACTCATTTAACTTTCAAGGTCAAACTTTGACCATCTTTTCTACATAGTAGATTTTTTTTTTTTTTTTGATAGATATATAGTAGAAGTTATGATAACAAGACAATCTAATTAAACTTCTAGTTTAGATAGATCAAATATGGTTTATTTCATTATTACTCATCTTTTTAAAAACATATATGGTCAAAGTAAATACTCGCTGACCTCTAAAGTGAAATGTGGCCAACTAATTTGGAATGGAGTGATGTTTTATTAAAAAAGAAGGTAGACATAGGACAAGGTCCTCTAGCTCCAAAATGATAGAGTAGCAATTCTGTTGCACTAAAGCAATTGAGTAACCTTTGCAGGCCCCAATAGCTTAACCCCAGAGATTCTTAGGAAACTATCCCAGACACCAGAATCAAGAACATAGATCTGCTCTGCCTGGAAGCTTACCAACAATAGACCTCAAAACCAACAAAGAGGCAAGCATGTATAGTGACCTTTACATACCACAATTTGACACACAAAAGCAACAAGTCCAATGACACGTTGCAGTTCACCACTCTTGCATCACATAGCAACACTCAGGATCAGTAAAAAAGATTCAAAAAATATAAGCGAACAGTGGCGAACCTGCAGCTTATGATTATCACCAACAATCAGAGGTCGTTGATTGACTCCCAAGTAAAACACGCACTCCCGGCAGTTCGCAATACAGACTCGTTTGGCTGCAACAATGACATGAACACGCTCGCAATGTTCTACTCTTAAGGCCTGCAGACATCATCATTTTTACAACTTCGAAGTGAGTTTTGCATCTATTTCAACACTCTAATTTAACCATTTATGACCAAATTATACGTCATAGGATTAGGCAGGTTGTAGAGGAGAACAAAAACAGAGTATCTCATATTTGTAACAATACCTTGCCAACAGCACCAAGAACTATAGTTGTATCAGAGCACCCATATACGGTGGCATATCTCAACGGAGCTAAAACATAAATAACAGACTCATGGGAATTTAATACCTGCATGCAGAAACATTGTCAACAGCAAGTTGCTCAGAGCCACACACAAATTAGGAATAATCCAGAAAAAAAATGGAGATTCATGCAAAAAATAAGTCGGTTAGAAATTTATCAAAAGCTATACCAAAATAAAAACTAATATGGTTTAAGCAAAACAAACACATTTCAATTACTGCTCGCCAGTACAACAGAAGTTAAAAGATCGAGCACACTACCAAGTATACTGAAGGCTTTGCAATAGTGCAATACTTACTTTATCATCATGAGCATCTAACATGTTCACCTAAAAGCCAAAAAAATACAAATTTGGGCCAAAAATCATAATAACTGAAGTCTCACAGTCTCAATAGCAGAAAATCAAGAAAGTGTAGTTTCTTGTAGGATATATTGTTCATAAGAACAAGAATGAAGACAGTAAGTCATTCCTTCATAAACAAAAAATAAAACATATTTTTAGGCTCTTTACTTTTTCATAATTCATTTAGAGAGTATAACCACTATCACTCTTTCTTTAATTGATTTTAATATAATGATTTGATAAGAGCAAAGAAGTTCAGTATTTCCAAAGCTGCTGGATGAACAAATTTCTCCAAAAAAAAAACAAATGCCAACCTTGAGAGAAGAACCTTTAACTTCGGATGCTTGCTTCACAAATGAAGATTTGGAGATCCCTTCAATGAAGGTAATACCCCTAGAACTTGTTGAGGCCTTAGCTGAGCTTGAATTGGCATCAGCCATTGGAACATCTTGATCAGAACCACTTGAAGGACCACTTTCTTTTGCAGTAGTCCTCTCAGCTATACGTTCCAAGGCATCAGCTATCTTCTGCAAAAGCCAGTCATGAACTTGAGCTGCAGATACAGGTGCAGCAGGCATATCAGGGTCTGAATTGGCAAAAAATGGTGCTGCTTGGCGCAATGGTACTGGTTCAGATCCCTTCACACCAAATTGAATCAGAAAGCCGAGGTGTTCAAACCTTTCCATGGACAATACCTGAAACAAAATGTATGTTACGAGTACATACAAGATCCCAAAGAGGACTTAGAAAATAATTAAACTGAATCTGTATTTCTCAATAGTGAACGACTGAAAATGACAAGCACAAACCAAAAAGAAATGCCAGAGCCTGTAAGAAACCAAACAAATATTGCTCCTCCTAGGGAACTCAACAGAGTAAAAGATTATTGCAACCAACCAGAGATTCGTCGCCTTCCCCTTCAACTGGCTCTGCTAAAAGCGTGAGGATATTAGCCAAGTGCTTCTGTAGGTAAGATAATTGGTGAGCCTCTTCGTCGGTTTGTGACGGCATAGATTTGCGACTATTGCTGCGCACAAGCTGCAAAAATAGCGGACATCTTACAGTCAGCTCACTGAGAAATGATAAAGCTCCAAATAAGGATGATTATATTGTAATCGTATCTAAGTCTACGAGCAGTGTAACTTACAGAGCAAATAGATTAAAAAGCTACTATCACCATAGCGACTGGTTTTTACTTACGCTACCAATCTCCACAAAAGTTTGCTTTTTTTAAAGTTTGCCACAATACCACGGCTGTGACAGACTGACAGTATTTAGTACAATAATCATCATATTTTTATAATTTAGGAAAATTTTAAAAAAGGTACCTCTAAATTTGCGATTTTTTTGTCTTTGAGAAAATCACTACCTTAAGTGATCTCCGGCCAAAAAAAGAATATTCCGGCCATATTTTGGCATCTTCGGGTCATATATTGCCTTTCCCTCCTAAAAGATAACTGTTTTTTAGGCTTTCCCTCCAAAACCTACCTCCTTTACTAAAAGCCCAATATTACGCCTATTTTTCTCTTTACCACTCTCATTTCTCTCATCTGATAAGGCTAACTTGCTTGCATCCTTGACATATTTTGGTCTAATTGGGATCTGTTATTCTTCCTTCACTAGTTCACTTAATCCCTTGGAATCAATTAATAGAATTTGGGGATAAAGGGACAAATGAAGAAGGAAAGCATTAACAATTCATCGGGACAAATGAAGCAGGAAAGCATAAACAAATCATCGGGATCCAGGGAGTAGTTAACTAGTAATTAGCTTAATTTTATGCAATTTGTCTCAAAATAGAGCCTATATCCTTGGTTAGGTTTAACTGATTATCAAATTTTTTTTTTTTTTTTTTTGCCCTTTATTGTGCTGCTATCTATTTGCCATTACCAATGTGTGCTAAGAAGGAATAGATCTATTCTATGCTCCATGATCTACTGCAATGTTGGAGGGGCGGGAAGGGTTTTACTCTGTTATTACTTTGAAAAATGAAAGGAATTTGGCTAGGCAGGTGGGTGGGATCCTATTCCTGCCACAACATTCCCACCAAACTTCAAAGAATTTAATCCGAGTTATCAGCAAATGCAGTGCTACGAGCGTCCGATATCACGACCTTCGTCACTAATGTTATCCAGCACAGCATCACACCTTTCTCACCACTTCACATTTCCAATTCCTCAGCCAACAACAACACTAACAAACCAGTATGGAACCAGCTCCAGGCGAGGCACCATTAATCAAACATTATACATTGCCATCCAACTTCAAAGAACTTATCCAAATTACCAAAAACCACAATGCTACGAGTGTCCGATAGCACAACCTTCCTCACTAATGTTATCCAGCATTGTATTACACCTTTCTCACCATGTCACATTTCCAATATCTCATCCAACAACAACAATTAACATGTCAGTATGGATCCCGCTCGAGGCAAGGCATATTTGATCAAACATTATTTCAGGATCCTTTTCAAGCGATCCACAGACCACAATATATATCACATCATCATACCAAAATGTACCACTCACTCCATCCAAATACAATAATTTATTAACCGCGTAGATTGAAGGTCTCAAAAACTGCAAAAGGCGAAGCCCGCCTTTTGCCACTATTTTATCCACTATCACATTAGAACAACAACAACCGAATTTGGATCCGCTCAATGTGAGGTACAATAAATTATAACATCATTCAGCTACATTAAGATAAACCAACAAAACAACACGCAAACTGACCAACACAAAATAAGATATCACTTCATCATAACAAACTCCACCACTCACTCAATCCACATACATAATTAACTAACCGCATAATTAAACGTCTCACTACCTCCAAAGGGAAAACCACACACTAATTCTATCCATCCTCGCATTACAGCAACAAAAATAACAACCCAGTATGTATCCCGCTCCAGACGAGGTACATAAATTAAACATTTTTTAGCAACATTAAATTGTGCCTCATTTTCCAGCTGACACTAATCCTACACACCACCACATTATAACAACCTAGTATGGATCCCGCTAAAGGCAAGGTACATCAAATTGTGCCTCATTTTCCAGCTCACACTAATTCTATATACCATCACATTATAACAACAACATAGTATGGAGCCCGCTAAAGGCAAGTTACGTTAATCAAACACCATCCGCATTGCATATCCATAAAACAATCAAATTCAGCTACATTAAAATAAATCAAAAATAAAGGCACTAACTGAACCACACAAATTACAAAGTCCACCATCCACTAAAGACGAGGTACAAAGATTAAACATCATTCTGCATTGCATATCCATATAACAATCACATTCAGCTACATTAAGATAAATCAAAAAAGAACGCGCAAAATGAACAACACAAAATACATACATACATTACATTAAATCCAAATGCATACATACATACATTAACTAATCAATAAACGGCGTAAATTAGATTTTTTTTCGATACCTGCAAGGGCGAAAGGGCCATATAACAATCAAATTCAGCTACATTAAGAAAAAACCAACAAAAAACGCGCAAAATGAAACGCACAAATATACACACACATACACTAAATCCAAATGCATATACATACATTCATTATACATACATCAACTAATGAATTAACGGCGTAAAAATGGAAGTTTTTCGATACCTGCAAGGGCGAAAGGGCGGAAAGATACCCATCAAAGGCCGAAGTAGACGGCCAAACATCAGCCACAGCAGCAGAATCCTTATGAGTCCTAGGCAACAGCCTCTTATAAGTCTGGATATACAAAAAGAGAATCAAATCAAAGACATCAACCCCAACCCCCTCCACGTCATCAGGTTTCGCCGCGACAAGTGGGTCCGAATCAGAGGGGAGGACGGAGGCCAGAGTGTCGAGCACGAGGCGGGCGTGGTCGAGGGGAATCTGGAGGAGCTCGCTGACCACCTTGGAGGTGACACGTGTCGGGGCGGGGGAGGCGTGTTGGAGGAGGCTGAGCTTGAGGGTGGTCAGGGTGGGTGTGGGGTCCGGGGAGATTAGTTTGGGGAGGGGGATTAGGCCGTACTCGAAGGGCTCCCGCCGGGTGTGGAGGCTTGTGGGGTCCCTTTCCTTTTGGGCTGGGCCCGGGGGGTGCGGGGTGGGGTCCGTCATTCAATCTGGCTAGGCTATGTGAGCGAGTCAGTCAGTCAGTCAGATCTTATTTTGTTACGGTTGGTTGGTTGGGTTAGTTGCTGTTGGTCCGGGAATTGGGTGAGCGCGGTGGGAGGGAGGGGGGGGGGGGGTTCAATTTTTTTGTTAGATCTGTGTCTATTATTACTTTTAATTTACTTTTTTCTTTGGGTAAATGGAGTTTTTTTTTTATTTATTATTTGAGTGAATGGGGTTATCTATTTATATATAGATGGGATTTGTGGATGATGATTATTCCACTTTTGGTATGGGATCATTTTTGGGTTCCTCCGGATTTAAATCCTCATATCTCCTTTTCTTGCATGTCGTAGTATAAGTTAAGAAGAGTGGTGAAATATAATATAAGGGGTATTTTTGTTTTTTATTTCGTTAGATTCGTCATTTGTGTCTAATTTTATTTTTATTAAATTTTCTGTCAATGGAATTATGAGTGATGAGTGAGGAATTATGGGGGAAATGTTCTTTTTTATCTCTCTTGTTTTTTAAAGTGATTATTGGGGTTATCTATATATGTAGATGGGATTGTGGATGATGATTATTGCACTTACTTGTTATAGAAAGAGAAGGAGAAGAGCCATAAGTAATTATGTTAGGGGGTTTATTGTCTAGTATACAATGCATGTTCTCTACAACGTTTTGCTTTGTTTTGTTTTAAAAAAAATTATTTTTTATTTTTTTTTAAATTTTTTGAACTTTTAGGTTTGTAGTGTACTTTTACTTATCTAAACTTTATGAACAATTTGACTTTTTTAAGAAATAATATAAAAATGGTATAGAGAATAGCCCATAATGTAGTTTGTTCAGCCAATAAAAATTTTAAAAGATTATTATAATAAGATAGCTAGTTTAAAAAAATGTGACAGGATGTTTTGTATGAGACACTTTAATTCGAAGTTAAAGCTATACGATTTTAAAATTAGTCTATTTTTATTAAAGTGGCAACTTTTATTGTTGTCTTAATGAAAAGGTAACTACTATAACTCAATTAGTGACTCCTTTTTTTTCAAAAGTAGAATTGTAACGTATATTTTATAAATTGTGAATTTTTTAAAAGGTGGTATCCAAAGACGAGGTTCGAACTTCAAATTCAATGTCTTTCATAGCTCCCTTTTCGTCAAAGAGAATATTATTGTGTAGTATTTCTCTCTCCATCACGAATTGCTTATTTTATTACGTTAATTAAAATAATTTAAAGCATCACCGAATTATTCTACTATTTATTTATCTTAGTACTATATGCTTATAAAATATGGTGTTCACTTGGAAACACGCATTCCTTCATTCCATGAAACCATTAATTAAGCTAAAACGACTACTTAGCCATTTATGCAAGTGTTTGATGGTGTAAATGTGCAATCCTCTATTGGATATTGGACATTTACACCCAAAAAAATTTAATCTTGTCAAATCCTCCTCATCTGACATTTCCAAAGCAGCTCGGAGTATGCAAGGATCGTAAGCAATGACATGACATCCTCCTAACAATCGGTAGGCACATAATTTGAAACCAAAGGACAAATCCATATGGCAAAAAATAAAGAGAGCCCAAAAATGGTAGTCGATGTAACCTCATAAGTTTTCCACATTTAGCTATTTTTGCAAGTAACAACTTTTCATTAGACCACCTTGCTGTTTTGCTCTAATAACATATCTCAACGCTAGTTTAGACTGATACTTAGGCTCTTCATTATTGCACCGTTGTACCGTTAGAATGAGATAACACAATTTACACATTTTCAAGTCCACCATCAATTCAATTAATGTAACCAAAATTTGTTGGACTCAGATAGGCAGCAAAATAGTCATCTCTTTTTTCATTTTTCTCTTCCCCCTCTTTTTCCTCCTAGGCTTAGCTTCCAGGGACCATTTGAAGCAGCTTCTCTGCCTGGTCAGGGAAAAAAGTGATGAAGAGAAATGCACCTGAAATTTCATAACAGAAAAGTACCATCAAGATATGAGTCGTTTGATTTAATGTTAGCATAAGTAGAAAATTCTCAAGGATTAAGATTGGAATTGGGGCTCACAAACAAGAACTGTTCCAAGTACAGCCGAAATTTTTCCCTGAATTGTAACCAAACCTGCTTTTCCAGCATTTTGTAACTCAGTGGAACCAACAGAATCAAACATTCCTGCAATAAATCAAAGAATATGCCCTCTGATCATGATATTCATATATTATATGTTAAACAGATAAGCAAGTTCCCGTTTGCTGTATCAGATTTGTACCTGGTTTTACAGACTGAAGCCCGGATGTTATGCATGCTATATTTTGGAAGCCAGATTCTTCCAACTTCCTGGCAGCGGCAGTGGACCTTAAAATAATGCAATCAAAGAAAGCACCATGTTATGAACTTATTCAACATTGAGAAATATTTGCAAGTTCTAATGGGGCATGAGAAGAGTCAGGACCGAGACTAGGCAAAACCTTTAAATACCATACTTGCAATTGGCAGGTGAGTAAATGAACGCTACTGAAACTTCAGTACGCCAATATTAACAATGAATCAGCTCATAGCCAAATAGCATCAAGCAAAGAATTAGAATCCACATGATCACTCTTTAAAATCACAAGAACAGTGAAGGAACCACTAAAGGTTTGATGCTAGACTGGAGATGTATATTTGCAACTACCAAGGTTTAATTTGCCTTCGATAAGTATTCCAAATCTTTCCAGGAGGCCGAACTCTCATGGAATCCATTCCCGTATGACAGGAAACTGAGGAGTGCATAGATGAATAAGATCGAAACCCTCCCATCCCCAAGAAAAGAAAGTGATGGATGGGTAGGCTAATGAGCAGAGGTCCGAAAGGCTCCCAATTCTCATAGAAGGTCGATCAGCCAACTCTCTGCTGGTGTTCAGTTACATGCCAGAGAATGTCGCTTATTTGCTTCGTAATCGAGGGACTACCGTATAGACGTCCAATTATTACAGGACTCGAAATTTAGCTGACAAAGCAAATGAGCTATATCAAAGATGATGGCATATCAACAGCAAGGCAAGGTACAAGATACCAACCTTAATCCTTCCTGGCAAACAAGCAACAATTTGCTTTCAGGTGAAAACTGGCTCTTCACGGACTGCACGAACTCAGGATTTGGTTTCGTGAAAGGCAAGCCGTAGAACAAACCAGAAAAATTGTTGTGCAGAGTCCTGTTTATTATTGTGCCTGCAGCATATCAATCATTTATCAGAGAAACAAAACCGAACAAGCTTAATCTCGTTCTCCCGAAATTCAACATGATTACATTCATGAGTTAAGTTAATTAGACCTCAGCTCCCATTTGGCACAATGGCGCTTGGGGATGGAGATGCAATCGCCAAAAGAACTAATATGCATCCACTGATTGCATGTATTGCTAGCAATTAACATCATATTGCACCATGCCTCTACTGCTTAGCAGTGAATGGTAGTAGAAAATAAATTGTAGTAACATCAAGAGTAAATTATAAAGTATTAAAACTATACCAGGGTCATTGTCTTTATTTTCGATGAAAAGTGGAACATGGTAAGATGATTTGATATGAGCTCGTTCAAATTGAGATTTATCCCGAACATCCACGATTGCATAGCCCTCTGCCACAAGTTCTTTAGCTTCATCAGCGTTCACATAGTCAACTTCTGCTCTAACTGCGAAACTCCTTCGATGACATGATCTCTTAGGGAGCGACCATCGACCAGAAGTCTGGAATGTCAAGCAAGATGCTCGAAAATCACTGAAAACATATACCTTAACCTTTCACTACAACTTGACAACAAATAACCATTTCCAATATAGGACGCTAACTTCCTCCAAATAAAAAATATTAGGAAGCTGACAACATTTACAAGTATGACAAATCCAAGTAATACATGGAACTAAAACAAATCAAGCTACCATTTCCCTCACCAAATCGGTTCATTAATCATGATCACACAACAACCCGAAAACAAAAGCTAGAGCTTTATATATGGAAAACAAAAGCTACTGATCTCGGTTTTAGAGTTGTGACTTGTGAGTTGTTGTGCACAGACAATCCACTTCCTATAAGAGCAGACTATAGTACTACGTATTAATTTGTCGAAGTATCACCTCGACAAGTGTGACAAAACAAGTACGTAGTAGTGCAGTACTTAAATGGAGGGAGTATAGTACGGAGTAGAAGATAAGGGACTGACATAATTTACTTAGCACAAACTTGTAAACTTAACAAAATGTAACATAAGTACTCCTCGGAGTAGTAGTACCATGGTCTATGCCAAAATTGAACCATTAGAAACGGTATACGTACATGCTTCTAAAAATTCCAATTCTGAACTTCATTCTTGTGAAAAATTTACGTGACGTGTCAATTGATATTATCATATAGCCCCTACTGGAAATAGCTAAGGTCCCCAAGACTAAATTGAGTAAGAGAGCAAACAGGGGATGAGAAGAGAAAAAGAAGGAGTCCACTGGTAATACAAAGTGGAGAAAAGAAGACATTACCTACGAGAAAGAAGGCCTGTAGTAAAGTAGCTAACTGAGGCCATGGAAGAGGTTTGAGGATACCTCCTTGGCTCCTTATTCCACTGTCACTCTCCTGCTCTACTCTGGCTCTTTCCCGGGAAATCCTGCTTTCTCACTCCTTCTCTAACGGTCATGGGAGGGCCATGAAATTAGGGACATGCAATGGGTTTCTGCCACGTGTTTAGGAAATCGGATAAATTTCATGAACTTGTGAATGCGACCAATAAGATCTGATGTGCACTTGCACTTCCCTTTTTTTTTTTTCTTTTGAAGGAAATCACTTGCACTTCCTTGACATACTATATATGGAATTATAGATAGTCCATCCTAAAAGATTTGCATCATTTGCTTCATGTTAATCGATGTAATTTTTTTTATTAATTAACTCGATGTTTATAGTTAAAATGATTATAAAATTAAAGTTATTATATTTGTATTAAAAAATATTTTCATATTCTTAAATTTTTATATTTTTCAAGCGTGTATTTTGAGTTATTGATATTTAAAATATGACCTTAAATAGTGTCGATAAATTTATTTTTTTTTTGGGTGCGAAAGAGGGTCGAAGCCCAACAAAAATGAAATTACACACTAATAATGTGTGGATAAGCCACGCCAGAAATGTCCCCAACTAGGATGCTCTAAAGACCCGAGGGAGGTAGCTTGAAGGTACTCGGCTTAGCATCTTGTTCCACACCTCGGTTCGCCAACCAGTCTGCCACCCTATTAGCCTCACGATACGTGTGAGCAACATGCACCTGCCACTCTTCCCTTGCAGGTAGATTACGACAAGAATCTATGACATGTTTGTGCCTTCCATAAGTTGCTTTGTCTTTCTCCATGGTTTTGACGCAAGCCTCATTATCTAAGTAGACCATTATTCTCCCGTATCCCATTCCCAACCAAGGGTAAGGCTTCGAGACAACGCAAGGAACTCAGCCCTCATTGCGGTGCAGACACCAAAGCTGGCTTGAAACGCGTCCAACATAGTTCCCTTATTATCTCGTATGACTCCGCCTCCTGCTGCCATCCCTGGGCTTCTTCTCATTGCCCCATCCGTATTCAGAGCAACCCAACTATGAGGGGGAGGGGGGAGTCCAACAAACATATACCTGTTGATGGCTGAACTTCCTATTGCAGGGTTGTGGTGAATTAAAGAGGTCAATCCTCCTTATTAGGTGCTATGTCGATATTAGAGTTGTGTGTTAACAAATAATTGGAGCAAATCTATTGAAACAGAGGGAGTAAATTACAACGTAGAATGCTCTCTATCAAAGTACTTCATTAGACAACTAAGCGTGTTTAAGTATTCTTTTTAGAGGAAGACATGAAATTTTTCCATTTTTATAATCTGCTGTCATTCTATATTTAGAAACAGTAGACACTTTTTGTGTCTAATGTTTAAACACGTTCTAGTTGTAAATCGGAATTATAGTAAGACCAAAAAATCACAAATTCTTGACTTAATTAAATAACACAAATATCATCCCAAGAGTCCGATTTAGTAGTTTGAGTTATATTGTTCCACTAACAAGAAGCTAGGTCATGGGTCGACTTCTAGTATTAGAGTGAGAAACTAAGAATTGCTTCATTTGAAAAGTGTTGTTCCACCAAGTACATATGAGCATGTATCCGACAAATCGGATGCTAAACCCGAGGTTTACTATGGAGGTTGTGATGAATGAAATATCCATTAATGTTTGTGTAGGTTATCCTCGCTTAAAAAAAAACCCCAAATATTCTTATGAGATTGTCGAAAATAAGCAATAAAATGTCATTTCATATAAAAGACCCAAACTCCGTTACAACATGGAGCATTAGTTCACACAAAAAAATTTGAAAACCGTCCTCCCTATAAAACAAAAGAAAAACACATGCAAAACACGGGCTAAACGAAAACAAGTACAAGATGAAATCCCAAAACTTATTAATAAAAATTAAAAATCCCACCAAAAAATTATTATAAAAATTCCAAGGAAATTCCTCACCCTAATGAATACTATGGTCGTCCTTTTTTTTCAACAGTACACCCTTACTCTCATTCGCCTTCTCCTGTCTCAAGGGTAAGCCCATAGATTTGAGAAAGGAGGCCTTGTACGAAATATCAATCTGACAACCTAAATAAAATATAGGACACATTCAAGTAATTTAAGTTATGGTAAAAGATTTATAGTTCATCTTGTTACATTTTTTTATTGAAACAAGTAAATACAAACCATTTTTTTTTCTTTTTAAAAAATGGGCTACTCCAAGTTTGAGGCACTTTTATTTTTATTTTGGCGGGAGGGGAAGGGGTGCCGAGCGGCCCTAATGATCGTCCTATTGGTTGTCATTGTGTCTCCCTAACTCTTCCCTCCCACTTGTCTCTAACATAACTCACCCCATGAATATCATAATATATGAATCAATGAAACGATACGAACGATATTCAGTTGTTCTCGGACGGCAATGTTAGCGTCGACAGCGGATCAAAATAGGAATGTTACATATCAGGTTCAAAACTAACTTTTTTTTCCCTTTGTGCCAATTTAGGGCATGTTATGTACACTAGTTTTTAATTTTATTTTTATAAATGTTCAGGAAATTTAGTAAAGCTCATAAGTCCATAAAAGTTTGGAAAGTTTAGAAAATTTCAGAAGAGTAAAGCATAAAAATATGATATAAATCAAAAAGTTCATTAAAGTTCACTAGAGTTAAGAAAGTTCAAAAAAAATCATAAACAAAAAAAAAATGGATTAAAACGGTGTAGCGAATATGACTTGATCCTATAAGAAAAAGGCATTATGATAAATAATGATATAATAATTAAAAAAAAAAAACAATAAGGAGGCACTTCGTAATCAAAGCTTCACTCATATTGAACATGTACATATCATGTGACACCTGCTTGCACGTACTTTCTTTTTAAGCTTCAAGGTTTCACCCTCAAACTTTAAATCATCCACCATAAATTTCAGGATCTTCACTTCAATGTTGAGCTACTTTTTCTCCATCAACAATTGATTGAAAATAATTGTTTGTTATGCAGATATTCATTGATTTGTCGATCTACTTAAGAAATCAATTGCCACATCTTTGAGTTTCCTTGTCATAGACTTAACAAGTATAAATCTCCACTAGATTCTCTAAAATAAACGCCTTTTGTTGTGTAGTTGGAAGGTTATAGTTGTATTTAGTGAGAGTAGGGTAAGTGTTTGAAGAACTCCACGTTGACATTATGTCGAACTGAGGAAAATGGAAGTAAATGTAAAATGGAGATAGTAAATAATGGGAAATGGACTCAAACCAATCAAAAGATTAGGCATTTGTAGAAAACTTTGAAAAAGGAGTGAAATGAGAAAATCACATGAAAGGATGTAAACTCATAAATTGAGGGAAAAAGTGTTAAAAGTGTGTCTAGGTAGGAAAAATGGATGAAAAGTGTCATTTTATAGTAACTTACAAGAAAGTGTTGTAAGGTACGGAGTAGTTGTTATAAAAAAAGGTCTATATACAATAGTTTGTGACACAAAAAAAAATTTAAAGTAATTTTGAACAAAAAAACCCTAATAAAATACGGAGTATCACTTGACTAAAAGATAAGATAGTTTGTGGTTTTTCCCCCTAGCGGTTCATCACCTTACAACTAATTAACTTAGCAATAAATTTTTTACTTTTTTTGGATTTCAATGGAGAAGCAAGTCTCTCGTAAACAACGCTAAAGATCAAGACTTTTTTATTCAGTCCCTAAAAGATGTCGCTTTGGCTCTACAAAGAAGCTATGAAACAAGAGCCTTAGAACCTATGTTAAATGTGTATGAACGTTGAGGTCCTATGGCCATTGATAGAAAGTTGTCTTTCAGACCAAGGACGATTGCTTCCCTTGGTAACCAGAAAGACACCAAATTCTGATCTAGGATCACAAATTCACAACCAACGATAAACTTCCATAGTCCATAGACATGATTAGTGCTAAGTAACCTGTATATCGTGTTTTCAGAAAAATTGTACACTTTAAAATAGGAAAAATTGACATGAATAATCCCAACTATGGGTGAACAAACAAAAATAATCCCACTTATGGAAATAAATACTAATAATCCCAAGTATTGGGTATGTTGACAATAATGGTCCTAAAGTCGCCGTCGACGGAATCTCCGGTCCAAATTATATTATGTGTCATTTATTTTAATTTTTTTATGTCAATTTATAGATGATGTGGCATAATGAGATACTTGAGTTGGAATGAAGGGGCAAAAGGGTATTTAGTCCTACCCTTCTTCTTCAACCTTTGCCCCCCGGCATTCCCACCTCTCCTGTCACCACCCACCCACCACCCATTGGCTGACAAAACAACATCGGCTACCCCGCCAAACACCGCCTTCCCAAGTCAAACCACTCATAACCACCGAATCCAACCAAACCACCAAAACGCTACTCCAAAAGGCCAAAACCACCTAAATCATCCCCCAAACCTACCAAAATCAACACCACACAACAACCACCCATCGAAATCAACCTCAACACTATCGAAAAAACACCCAAAAATCCAACAATATGGAAAAAATCGATTTTTTTTTGAAATCTTCAGATGACCCTACTCCAACCGCGACACCTCGACACCACCCTAGACCATTATAGCGACATTTAGCAGCGGCACCGAACAAAGCATCTAGAGTTTGTTGGCGTTAAGATGGGTTGTGGGCTTTGTGGTTAGCAATGTTTTGGGGTGGGGACGTGCGTTGGTCGAGGGATTAAGAAGGACGAGATGGTCGTGGATCGTGGTGGGTGATGTTTGTTGGTTGTATGTCGTTATCAGGCCCCTTGAAAATTTCTTTTGCTTGCTAGTGATGGAGTTTAGAAGGGAAGGGTCAAGAGATAATACTGTAGCAGTAGGAGAAAGGGGGAAGGGGGAGGGGAAGGTACTGGTAGGGGGGTTTGGGATGTTTTTTGTTTAAAGGTTAATTACTTAATATTCCACCTAAGCTTTAATAAAAGAAATAAAGGTTAAAAAAAGCCACATCAGCTATTTTTGCCGGAGATTCCGTCGACGGCGAGCTTGGGACCATTACTGTTAACATAGTCAATACTTAGGATTATTAGTAATTTATTTCCGTAGGTGAGATTATTCTTGTTTGTTCGCCCATAATTGAGATTATTCATGCCAATTTTTCCTTTAAAATATGTGAAGCTAGATCTCCTTCTATGAAAAAGAACTATCATTTCTTTGAGGGGATCAGGGGAGTGATCGACATCTTTTGACTTGCTAAACTAAGCCAAATTGATGAGTTTGGGCAATGCAGATTGCAGAGAGTACAGTGATTCGATTCTATACAGCCCCCACCCATGTGAATCGAGATGAAATTTATCAAAACTTAATATGAGTATGCTTTTTGATGGTCGAACCCCACTATTTTCTTTTGGTGAACGGATACAGACAATATTTTCTCTGAAAATGTCCTCGAGAGCTGAGACTTTGTGTAACACTAAACTTGTACCTTGTTTGTCATCATCGGTCTCTCCCCCCACCACTGCCCCATTTTGGCCACTTCTGTCTCTGTTACAATTTCTCTGCCTCTCACAACGTAAACCACAATCTTTTACACACCAGCTATGTACCTTTCAAAAAAACAAAAAACAAAAACAAAAAAAATCTAAAGCTATGTAGCTTTCGTTTCTCAAGGTTCCTCTGTTTTCGCCTTTTCTTTCAACCCTTTCGTTGTTTGCAACTTGTGTGAAGAATTGAAGATCAAGGACTAGTTACATTTCTAAGTAACAGTATACTTCTTATAGAAATAAATAAAAAATATACAGTACACTTGTACTTGTTGTATGTTTAAATTCAATCTAAACATAAAAAAAAAAAGATCAACTCATATATTGATCACTAATCAAGTCAAGAGTCTAAATTGTCTAATAGATTAATTGATCACGTCATGACTACTTCTACATTGATTCTCGAGTGATTGTTCAACTTTTTCTAACACATTAAAAGTGGTTATGGTAAAATTTGGACTATTATAGAATTCTTTGAACAATATATAGTACAGTCATAAATATAATAATCACTATATTTTGTACCCAAAAAAAAAATCACTATATTTAAGGAAAGGTCTTGTAATTTTTTTCTCATAAAATTGAGGATATAATTATTTGAAATATACTACATATAGTCATCAAATATTCGATCTTGCTGAAGTGTTTTTGTGACTTGAGAATTGTTCTTTTTCCACTTAGTCGAGATACAAAATGTGTAGTCAAGCTATCTGTATTTTTTGTTTTTTTTTTTTTTTGGTGCAAAGCTATCTGTATTTTTTGTTTCTGATTGTCTAGTACTCCAACCATCTAAAAGATTTATGCAGAGAACAGTAATCTAGAAGCCTGCGAACTGTTTTCACCCTACAAAAAAATGCAGAGCGCACAATCTCATGCACAGTTTTCAAACCTTAATCACCAACAGGGAACTTAATTCCAGAAACTGAGCTTAAACATACTTAGCTTATTGCCCTTTTTCTCATTTTGTTATGTTGCTTTGGGTTACGTTGTCAAAGGAACAGAGATATTTTACCACCTTGACATAAGTTACATTATTGGCCTAGGTTTGGTCGAATGTTTCTATATAAGCTCCTTAGTCTTAGCTGTTTCAGGTGAGGAAGAGTTATTGCTTCTTTTTTTTTATTCAGAACCAAAACTCCACTGTCTTAGACTCACACCCTCAGCTCATTCTCATAAACATCCTCAATTCCCCAGCCTCAACATGGATGCCACTTCCAGGCCCCTTGTGCTTCTTTTGCTCTTCTTTGTAATGCTCACCCAAGTACCAGGTAAATGTGAACGCCAGTGAGGCCCCTAGCCCCCTACACATTTTGTCTTGCATATTTTTTCGACTGCTTCATTTTGCAATCTGTATCACTGACACTCAGTGTGCTTAACTTGTTCACAAGATAAATACGATTCACAAATGACAACCACTTAAGCCAAACCCACGTATGGATCTGGACAATAACAGTGTTTTTTAAGATTAAAATGCACACACATTCTTCTCACAGATTTACCATTCACATTATACATTTGTCCTCAATTTCTTACTTTTTGTAACTCAATTTTCTGCTTTCTCATGGCAAGAGTCTTCAGAACAGTAAAAAAAACAACTAAAATCTGTCATTTCTAGTTTGATAAACCATCACACTCTTTGTCCCTTGACCATAAGTGAAGCTTTGGATCGACGAAATGCATGTACAAAGTTAACAACGAAGTGACACAAAACGGAATTAATTAACATGTATACATGATTATGTTGCATATTCACAAACCATTGATTATTTTTGTTCCATATGTTGGGAAACAGGCCATGTAAGGGGAGCAAAGATGGTGTTCTTGAACAAGTGTTCATTCCCAGTATGGCCAGGTATTCAGCCAAGTGCTGGTCAGCCTTTACTAGCTAGGGGTGGGTTCCAGCTCTTGCCAAGCAAGGCTTACTCTCTTGCTCTCCCAGACAGGTGGTCCGGGAGGGTTTGGGGCCGTCATGGCTGCTTGTTTGATGGCGCTGGCCGAGGCAAGTGCGCCACTGGTGACTGTGGTGGTTCACTCTACTGTGCTGGCGCTGGTGGTGAACCTCCTGCTACTTTGGCCGAGATCACCCTTGGACAGGAGCAGGTATGGACTTTATGTGCATTGAAGTTGAAGTATATGGATTTTAATTTGTAGTACAGTATACCATGAATATGTGGGATATTTCAATAGATTTCGATACACTGACCTACTACTTAAGTTGGTAGATGTAGGACCATAAATACTGATTTTGTAACATGTTACTTCGTATATTCTAGATATAGCAAGTGAAAACCAGATGAGTATGAGGCACAAAATGAGATCATCACTTTAATTGCTGTTGATAATACTGCAGTACTAATAGAGTAGATAACTAATCAAGCTTGCTGACTGAGTCTCTAAGCTCAATTTTCCTTGACCAAACTTCTGATTGAAAGAGATTCTCTAAGATAGATAATGACTTGCGAATATCTTCATATGTACTTCTGTTTCTAAGCTCAATTTTCCTTGACAAAACTTCTGATTGAAAGAGATTCTCTAAGATAGATAATGACTTGTGAATATATCTTCATATGTACTTCTGTTTTCTTTTTCTGTTTTTCAATTATTTCACTGTATTGGGTCATAATTTCATCATGAATAACTCTCCTAATATAAAACTGAAATATAGCAAAAGTATGATTATATAAAAGTATTATCAAACATAAATCTGCGTACTCATTATGTTTTTTATAATTTCTTATTATTAAATATTGATAATTAAATTATAAATTTAAATCTTTTGCAAGCTAAATTGTAGTGGGTGGGGGGGGGGGGGAGGTAGCACAAACAAGATCATGTAAATACGTTCGTATAAGAGATTACGTATAAGAGATTACTAAAATATTCAGGCTTGTTGCTACTAGTCTACTAGCTTAGTCTACTACTACTTGCGAGTTGCTAGTTGTCGACCGAGTACAAGATATGGTTCCGTTAGTACAGTACTTGAAAGTGAAACATGAGTACGTGGTACACGATTTATTGTTTACTTTTACACTATAGCACTCACATTATCTGAACTGGACACTCTTTAGTTGTCTGGCATAAGTGCATAACCCTGGTCAGTTCACTTTGTGCAATTGTGCTTACACTTCTGAGTACACTAGTGCGACTTCTGTAGCACAATATACACGTAGTACTGACTTGCGTCGTAAAATGACATATTTTTCTTTAATTTGTTTGTAGACTCCGATCCATAAGAATGACATTAACATGTGTACACATTTGTTGGACAGGATTTCTATGACGTGAGTCTAGTGGATGGCTACAATCTCGCAATCTCCATAATACCCTTCAAAGCCGCCTCCGGCAAATGCGCCCCGGCCGGCTGCATCAGCGACCTGAATACAATGTGCCCATCAGGGCTCCAAGTTAGGGGTCCGCATGGCAATGTGGTGGCATGCAAGAGCGCATGCTCAGCCTTCAACTCACCAAGGTATTGTTGCACAGGCAACTTTGCAACCCCACAATCTTGCAAGCCCACAGCCTACTCCAAGATCTTTAAGACCGCATGCCCACGCGCGTACTCTTATGCGTATGATGATCCCACTAGCATTGCTACTTGCACAAGGGGTAACTATTTGGTCACTTTCTGTCCCCACCACCACCATTGACTACTGATGAGAACTTAAAAAATCTTGATCTTAGATCTAAAAAACGTTGAGGCTGGAGGTTGTAATTTGTTTGTTAGGATATTGGATTTGTATTGATTAACGGGTAGATTCTCTTTTCTGTCAGGCGGAAAAGAATAGGTGTCGGATCTCTGTATCTTTTGGCTACTACTATTATTATATTTTGGTACTACTACTCGCCACAAAGAGCACTGTTATTCTAGAAAAAAGTATTATTTTATTACCCAAAATCCGATACCAAACAAAACCTACCGAATCACGGAAAATTTACTTTTTTGATGGAAATAAACATTCATAGGTAAAATTTACCCAAAATTTAGAGTCGGGCTAAAAGGATACTCCCTTCCTCTCAAATCTTAATAGGTTTGATACTTCGATGTAACTAGTGATCAGCATGGCTAGGGGAATGATTTTTACACACCCTTCCTCTAAAGTTGGATCGCGGATATAGTCAAGTATATGTGGAGGACTAAGACCATGTTCTTTTCAATTTATTTTCAGTTTCATTTATCAGTTCACTTTCAGTCAAGTTTAGTTCAACACCATTTAGTTCAATTCAATTTAGTTCGAATGAATTCACTTCAATTAATCTCCGTTTAGTTTAGTTTAGTTCAGCTCAACTCCAAACAGTTCAGTTTCCTTTTATTATATTAGCATTAGAGCTGGCAAAAGTTGACACGACACAACAGGAACTCGACACGAAATTAGCGGGTTTGGATTGACATTTATGACCCATTTATTTAATTGGGTCGACACGAACCCGACTGTAAAATAATTGGGACAGGTTTGGGTCGACAGCTTATAATACGAACCTGACACGATAACTCGCTTAATTAAGCATCGACCTTATATGCAAATTTTATGAGATGTTAAATTTATGTTTTAGTGATGAGTTACTGCTGATGAACATTTGAAGTTTTATTGCATTTTAACATAAGGATTGTCTCTTGTGTTCCCTGAGGTATACGTGAAAATCCAAAACACTCCTCCGGTATTTCGACTAATCCAAAATGACCCCTGAGGTTGATTTTACGACTCAAAATGCCCTTAATGGCGAAGGAAAGCTAACGACGATAACAAAGAATTTTAATAGCAAAACAACTAACTTAAAGGTGAGGATATATCTCACCCTTGGATTTAAAATCAAGG
>CAAKMY010067951.1:0-17493 GCA_901111285.1 Corrigiola litoralis
TATTTCACCCAAATACTTTTGGGTTTCTGTACTCTCATATTTTCATATAGTGGAATTTGTTGCACTTCTTGCACTTGTTTATTTTATCATAAATTTCTCGATTTTATACTCGCTTCCGCATAAGCTCTAATACCTTAACAAATTAATCTCACATAAGATAGCTGGAGTAATTTGCTAAAAGGAGACAATGATTATAATTCTATCTTTTTTTTTTTTTTTGACAAAGATCAATCAATAAAAGTAAAAGAACTATCTATTCCTACTCTGCCGCAGAGCCCCAGCGATTCTCTCATCCAAAGCTAACTGGTGAGCTTGAGCGACTTGTTCACGTATTAGTGGGTGATTCTTAATCATAGTGGCTCTAATATTTGATTCATGCATAGATATTGCTATTTTAATTAATATTATCGTTAGTTGTTCGAAACCTCTTTGAAGTACGGAGTATTATCTATTTGCGTAGCCACCCTCGCAATTAAAAGCAACTACAACAGCACATCATCATCCATTCATCTCTTTCTTGAATTCGACCATATAGTGTTATAATACCACAGTAGTACACTTGCGTTTATAAGTAAACTCTCAACATCTAATTGGTTGTTAGAACAATTGATTGTCATGTTTTATTGACGAAACCTTTAGTCCGGATAAAGTCGGGGTATCTCCAAGACATCAATGATGAAATGGTGCAATTTAAAATGATTTTTTTTTGTATTAGGAGTATCTTTATCGATGTAGGGATATTAGTTTTTGGGG
Organism: Corrigiola litoralis; assembly: GCA_901111285.1. NCBI lineage: Eukaryota > Viridiplantae > Streptophyta > Magnoliopsida > Caryophyllales > Caryophyllaceae > Corrigiola > Corrigiola litoralis. Next base: position 754 of record CAAKMY010067951.1, read on the forward strand.
TACTAAAGACAATGGGTAGCCACTCCAAAGTTTAGTTGCTCCATACATTATTGTCACTGTTCAACTATTCAAACCTCTCACCACTTGTTTAAGGATGAGAGTTCTTACCACTCACACAAACCAATTGTTTAAGGATGAGAGTTTTTACCACTCATACAAACCAACTTTTATGCAATTAAAAATGATGGGCCGGATGATATATGTACATGTCACATCGTTTGCCTAATCTGCACCATTAAAGTTGTTTTGGTGCAATTGGCTGAGTACCAAATCTGTAATTTTTTAGTGCAATTTGCACAACGTATATACAGATTACAGACTATACTGAAGTCAACTCTTATGCCAAACTTCCATATTAATTGATTCCAAAATACTTCCTCCCAGATAATCATCCCAGAGAGCTCCTACATTTATGGAATTTTACAATATATCTCTTGTTCTGCTCCCCATCTTAACCATCTTGTACCTTCTTAAACTCTATGCAAAATCTAGCAGATCAGAACTCCCTCCAGGACCAAAACCATGGCCTATCATAGGCAACATTCACCAGCTCGGGAACAAGCCTCATCACTCTGTTGCCGAGCTCTCAAAAGCTTACGGACCTATAATGTCACTCAAGCTAGGAACTATCACTACTATTGTGATATCATCCCCAGAAGTAGCCAAAGAAATGTTTCTTAAGCATGACTTAATCTTTTCTAGTAGGAAAGTCCCAGATGCTGCAAGAGCGGCGAACCATCACAAATTCTCCATGGGTTGGCTCCCAGTAGGCCCCAAATGGCGTGACCTTCGAAAGATCGCTGCCATCCAGTTATTCAGCAACCAACAACTCGATGCAAGCCAAGTTATAAGGTGTACAAAGGTTAATGAACTAGTTGAGCATGCACGATTGTGTTGCGAAAAAGGCCTGCCTGTCGATATTGGCAAGGCCGTGTTTACTACCTCGTTAAACTTGTTGTCTAGCACCATCTTTTCGGTTGATCTAGCTAGCCAAGACTCTTCCTCTACACAAGAGTTTAAGGATATTATTTGGCATTTGTTCGAAGAGAGTGCAAAGCCTAATGTCTCCGATTTCTTCCCAATATTTAAACACTTGGATTTGCAAGGAGTGTTGAGAAGAACCACAAGGTATTTTAACAAAATGATGGCCGTTTTTGAAAGAATTGTTGACGAAAGAATGTGCAATCCAACAGCTGAAAAAAATGATGTGCTTTATATACTTCTGAAGCTTGTTAAAGATAACGAGTTGAGCCTTGATGACGTCAAACATTTGCTGGTGGTAAGATCAGACTTTCGCAATATCCAATATTTTTAATTTTACAACTCTTTTTGGGTACAATACTCAGATATCAGATTCAGCGAGGTTAATAGTTTAGTTGTTTGTATTCGAGTGGATTATATCTGGCTGAGGTACTCTAGTGACTGCAGGATAAGACTATGTTGCTCGGACTCGGTGTTCACCAGTATTCGACATGTGAGGGTGTTAAACCTGTCTGATTTTTAGACTAAAACGAAGTGGCTAGTTTCCATATCGATCTCTATATTAAAAGTATTGATCAGATCACATACTTAGCTTTGAGGGAATTAAAATAGAGTATGAGCTTCATAGGAATTATAAGTTTTGCATTGGCTCAAAATAACAGGTGTTGAGAATTAAGGATAAATTTATAGTAGCAAAGTATCAGGGTCATCAGAATCAAAAGTATTGCTGCAATAGTCTGAAAATTTTCCTGACAAACGTTTGTTTCCACTTTCCTACCTGTATTGAGTTCAAAAATTTATGTGAGCACGTCTGCATATGTTATTTCTAACTGATGCACCTTCTACATCAGGTTCTATTTGCAGGAGGGACGGATACGACCTCTAGCACATTGGAGTGGGCGATGACAGAACTGTTACGCAACCCAGAAAAGCTGGCAAAAGCTCAAACTGAAATAGACCAAATACTTGGCAAGAATAGATCTATTCAAGAATCTGATATCTCAAAGTTACCATATATTCAAGCAGTTGTAAAAGAAACTTTGAGATTACACCCACCAGCTCCATTTCTAGTACCCCACAAGGCAGAGAAGGATGTGCAATTATGCGGCTATTTTGTACCCCAAAATGCGCAAGTATGGGTCAATGTGTGGGCGATCGGACGTGACTCGAGCGTATGGCCGAACCCATGTTCATTTTCACCCGAAAGGTTTTTGCATAGCGAGATTGATCTTAAAGGCCGAGATTTTGAGCTCATACCCTTTGGAGCAGGAAGAAGGATATGTCCAGGCATGTCATTGGCTTCTAGGATGGTGCATCTGATGTTGGCCTCACTACTTCATTCATTCAACTGGAAGCATGCTGATGAGTTAAGTCCAGAAGATATAGATGTACAAGAAAAGTTTGGAATTACACTGCAAAAAGTCCAACCACTTCGAGCTATTCCACTTGTGAGATGATCACATCTGTGTCACCGCTCAAGAGTTCTTAGAGTCAAAATAAGTACTCCCTTTGCTCCATTCAATGATCCTTTTCACACTTGTTGGTATTGTATTTTGATCATCAATAATGTATATGTGATGTAAAATTTGGAAGAAAATATAAAATTTTAATGGTTAAATTTACGTAAAACATGATTTGGGGAAACTATTGTATTTGATTTCGGTGTTTTTCCATTTCTAATAACTAATTTTGTTATAAGTTGTGAGAAATCTCCCTCAAAAATTCGCAATTAAAGTTAGCAATTACTAAATAATTATAGCTTCATTGAATTCGATCTTGTAGAATTGCACTACCCGTGACCTTGCTGTGGTAAAATAAAGTGTCAGAAAGTAACTGATTGTCCAAATTTCATTAAAAAAAAATCGTCCCATGCAGGAAATGGTGCAATTGAATATGCTGGGGATGATATCTTGAGATCTTCATGTGATATTTGCATTGGTAGACTAAAGTCCACCATAGAAACACGTATTAACAATGTTTTGTAAAATTGGCTGAGCACCTAATCTGTAATATTTTAGTGCAACCTGCAGTGCACGACGTATACAGATTACAGAACTGTCGATAGAATACTACCTTACGCCTAACTTTCATATGAATTGATTTCCGATTTCCGCTACCTAATATTCTAGGAAAGGTACTTCCTCCGAGATAATCATCCCAAAGAGCTCCTACATCAATGGAATATTACACCATATCTCTTGTTCTCCTCTCCACTGTCTTAACCATAAACCATCCACTTCTTCTTTAAACTCTGCAAAATCTAGCTAGCAGATCAAAACTCCCTCCAGGACCAAAACCATGGCCTATAATAGGCAACATTCACCAGCTCGGGGACAAGCCTCATTGCTCTGTCTGCGAGCTCTCAAAATCTTACGGACCCTTAATGTCTCTCAAGCTAGGAACTATCACTACCATCGTGATATCGTCCCCCGAAATAGCTAAAGAAATGTTCCTAAAGCACGACTTAACCTTTTCTAGTAGGAAACTCCCACATGCTACAAGGGCGGGCAACCATGACAAATTCTCAGTGGCTTGGCTCCCAGTAGGCCCTAAATGGCGGGTCCTTAGAAAGATCGCTGCCATCCAGTTATTCACGAACCAACGACTCGATGCTAGCCAAGTTCTACGGCTGAAGAAGGTTACTGATCTAGTTGAGCATGTACGCATTTGTTGCGAGAAAGGCCAGCATGTTGAGTTGTTGTCCACATTGGCGAGGCCAGCTTTACAACCTCGCTAAACTTGTTGTCCAACACCTTCTTCTCGATGAACCTAGCTAGTCATGACTCTTCTTATTCTCAAGAGTTTTAAGGATTTGTTTTGGCATGTAATGGAAGAAGCTGCAAGGCCTAATGACTCGGAAATTTTTTCCGATAATCAGACACTTTGATTTGCAAGGAGTCTTGAGAAGATGTAAGAGGTACTTTAACAAGATGATATCCGTTTTTGGTAGGATCATTGACGAAAGATTAAGTAATCCAACAGCTGTAAAAGATGATGTGCTTGATACACTACTCAAGCTTGTTAGGGACAAGGAGTTGAGCCTTGACGATGTCAAACACCTGCTAATGGTAAGATCATCTTTTGCAGCCGATTCTTCAAAATGTTTGTTCCTGTTTGCTGAAGTACTATTATTAATGATGCATAAGGCTAATCTTTAGTTTATGTATGGAATTGAGAGGAGAGAATCGTTCTCTAAAGTCCAATTTATAAGCTTGAGGAGTTACCAAACATAATTCCAATTAGTTTTGGGTTGGAACCTCTTACGAGTTTATAAAGTGTGAATCTCTCCTCAGCACGGGTAAGACACAGACGTATATGAATGTTTATCAACATCAAATTTGCATTACTTCTTATTTATGCACCTTGTATCAGGATCTGTTTATTGCAGGGACTAATACAACCTCTACCACATTGGAGAGGGCAATGACAGAATTACTACGCAATCCAGACTAGATGGTAAATGCTCAAAGTGAACTAGATCAAGTACTTGGCAAGAATGGATTACTTGAAGAGTCTGACATCTCAAAGTTACCTTATCTTCAAGCAGTTGTGAAAGAAACATTAAGATTTCACCCAGCAGGTCCATTTTTGTTACCCCACAAGGCTGAGAAGGATGTGCAATTATGCGGCTATTTTGTGCCCAAGAACGCACTAGTATTGGTCAATGTGTGGGCTAACGGACGTGATTCAAGCGTATGGCCGAACCCGCTTTCGTTTTTACCCGAGAGGTTTTTGCAATGTGAGATTGATATGAAAGGACGAGATCTCGAGCTCATACCATTTAGAGCAGGAAGAAGGATATGTCCAGGCATGCCATTAGCTTATAGGATGCTGCATCTAATGTTGGCCACACCACTACATTCATTCAACTGGAAGCATGCTCATGGGTTGAATCCAGAATAGATAGATGTGGAAGAAAAGTTTGGCATTACTTTAGAAAAAGTCCAACCACTTCAAGCTATTCCAATTATTAGGTGACCTTAGTCTTGCCAGTATCTCTGTCCTATAGACATTGTCCTTTTTCTTTGTCTACACCAAAGACTTGCACAAAGATTGTAATTTCACGGAAATGAACATCTAATTCAGTTAGAAGCGTGTAAAGTCACAAACTGAACATCTCTGAAGTTCTCACAATTATTAGAAGATCATTCAATTACTGAATTAATCACACATTCCCGCCTCAGTCTATTGTAGTCGTTGAACGACTAAATGTCTCTCGATTGAGCTTATGTACTTATTAGTGATTCAAACTAATGGAGTGTATATTCTTATTCCAATATTACGCTCTAGCATTTCTACTAGCATTCAGTTTTTTTTTTTTTTTTATTAAACTCATCTATTCGCATATCCTATCTATTGCTACACTCGGCTTCTTAGAAGAAAATAATATTTTTAAAAATACGTATTGTAAATATTGTAGACTGAGTCTAGAAATAGACGATTAGGATAATAAACATATTTCTCCAATCTCACTCCCCTGCTAATGCTATTGAACTATATAAAATAAACATAAAATCTTGTATGAGACTGCCTTACAGTAGCCACTACTTGAATTAAAGTAGTCAGTAATTTTAATCCAATTATTAACCACGTCTAATTTATAAACAAAATCAAATCACTTTTCTTTTTTATAATAATCGAATCACGTTCAATACAATCGTCTAATTTTAAGTTTAATTTGTGATAGTGTAGTGACTTCTAATCTAACTGGTTACCACTAAGCTATCTTACCCCAATCATGAGGTTGGGGGTTCGATTCTTATATGCGACTTTGTGGGTAAGCACACGGTGAGGCAGGCAAAATATCAAAAAATATTCCAAATCCAGCCACCAGACACTCAGCAGTCACATGACGTTGGTCCCCCTCACGCCCCTCCCACGTTCCTTCCTTTCCCCGCGTTTTCCTACTCTTTTACACTACTGTTCATTTCCAAGATCCAAACACACCACTAACCCAAAAAAAACACAGCCACAAGAAAGCGCAAAACACCCAACATGTGGGCCACATTTGCGGCGCATCTTACGGCAATGGTCGTCGTGATCGCCGCCGTGGGTGGTGGAGCATCAGCTGCCACGTATTCGAATCATACTGTTGGGGGACCCGCTGGTTGGTTCTTTGACGTAAGCACGAATGCCACGTCGGCTAAGTACTCTACTTGGGCTGCTGCTCAGTCTTTCGGTCTCGGTGACTTCCTCAGTACGTTACTCTTTTCTATTTCCTTGGTTTTCTTTTTCAGTTAATTTGGTTAATGGTAGTTAATGTAGTGTAATAGATGTTTACAAATTCTTGGAAGAGATTGTTTATAAACGAGCTCCCTCTAACTTAAATTAGCTTTAAAAAGAGGGGAGATGATAGACACCCTGACACTTTCCTCTCACTTAATTTATTTTCCCTTTAAAAATAAAAACGGTTTTGAAGGATCATGTAAGAGGGTGGTTGTCGAATTGATTACTACCCAGTGGGTGAATATGATTTTCAAAAAAAGAGTGTTAATTATTTTTGTTGGGCCAGTAAAGATTCCGTCCTTTTTTAAGTTAAATTAGCTTAAGCTCTCTGAAAGCCCGAGCTAAATCAGAGTGTTATATTATCTCCGTTGGGCCAATAAGAACTCCGTCTTTTTCTTTTTTAAAGTACACGGTCTCTCCAAAATTAACCGATCGCTATTTGGTTGGGTTGAAGGCATTAAAATAAATTTCACGTTTCGTTAGCCATTTCAGGAGAGAGAGAGGGGATGCGGGAAGTAAGAGAAAGTGTTGGGATTGCCGGGTTGGGTTGGGGTTGGGGATGGGATGGGGATACGGGTAGTTTAGTCTTATTACCAATAAAATTAACGAATTTAACTCCATTAGATTTAGACCACTGCATTAACAAAGCCGATACTTATTATTATTGCCTTATAATTTCCGTAATTGGGATTATTTTTATTTAGTGACCCATAATTAAGATTATTTATATCAATTTTTCCTTTTTATTACCTTTACAAAAGGAAAGGGGGGGTGGGTATCTGGGCTCCATAATTTGCAATATTCCATTGTGGCCTTGTGACTTCTGAGCTCATGATACGACATCACGTTGCACACGCGGACGGTATTGGAAGCTCGGGTCCATCTATTGGCCCAATTGGGATCTATTTTGATTGCGCAGTGTACATGGCTCTTTACAATGTTCACAAATGTATAGTCCAGTACTACGTATTAGTTAAGTGCGTCATAGACTCAGAGCCCATATACTTAGGGATCTTTTTTCTTTTCATTTTTAATTTTTTTTTACTCTTTTGATTTTGAGAGAATATGATTATCCCTTTGTTTCACCAAATTTTATTTGTGATCAACGAGTTGAACTGTTTTAGATACGCCCAAAAAAAGGTACATGAGTGGGGGGAGTTTCTTTTGCTATCCTTTCCTTCACCCTTTTATGTATGCAGAAAGTCTTAGAAAAGACGTATAGTTTTATGTTAAAAATAGACGGAGTCATGTTGGTTTAATAAAGATATGTGTATCTAAAATTTGATTCGGATTACATGAACCTTGGGATAATTAGCTTGTATAGAAAAAGTAGTCGGTATCTTCTAAGAACTTGTGGTATGCTAACAGGAAAGAACTTGTGTAAGCTTTCTTTTCCTAATGATGTTACTCTGAAAGCAAGACACAACTTGTTTCCCAAGTGTCTATCTACATTATTTGATCACTTTAAAGTTTACACAATTACTGAATTACACTATTGTCAATTACTGAACATTTCAATCCTTTTCATTCCTCTGTACATTTCATAAGACCAACTAACTTTCCCGCCTTTTTTATCCTTGGCAGTTTTCAACACCAACACAAACCAAACAGTGGTTCAGACATACAACTCAACCACCTACGACAGTTGCACAGCTGACGACGCCTCCGACAGCGACACCCTCGTCTTCGGCTCCGGTGCCACCGCCTTCGGCCAGCCACTGACAATTGCTGTCCCCTTGACCAAAGTGGGCCCCAACTACTTCTTCTCCGACGCAGATGACGGGGAACAATGCCTGCATGGGATGAAGTTCGAGATTAAGGTTGATAAAGGCTCCGGCCTCCCTCCTAGCCTTAACCGGCCCCCTCCTCCACCGTATTCGGCCCCGCCCGTGGCCGAGTCTCCTCCGGTTTTTCAAGGAACCGGTGGCGGCCAGGGGGAGAGGATCCGTAATGGGTGTGATAGACTCTCCGGAGCCACTGTAGTTGTGGTTGGTCTTTTAAGCTTGGGCTTTAGCTACATGGTATGAAGATTAGGCTATAGATGTTGTTAATTACATGATTACAGGTGATGTTAAAAGGGCAATTGTGAAAGATTAGTCCTTTTGGACTATAGTGTCGGCATGGACTGATTGGTACTTCATATTTGGCGGGTCACACATGTATACTGTGAGAATTAAATGATACTGAATCATATTTTTTGTTAGTGGCTAACGTGTCATGTAGAAGTGGTCGCAAATTCATATGCTTCTCACCCTGTATACGCCTTCGTCATGTAGAATCTGTGTTGCTTTGTTCTATACTTCTATCTCTTTCTCAGACGTGATGTTGAATGGGTAAGCTTTTGTGACATGGTATAGAGCAATGCAAGGAATTTAGCATCTCTTTTACCAGAATAAATTCTTGAACATAGCATTATTAGCATCCATAAAATGTAGTGTATGGTTTTGTGAGGAAAAAGTGGGGAGCCTATTATTTCGGTTCTATTCATCATGAGACGGGCCAAAACTCAATAATCATGTCTCTTTTATAAGATGGTCATATCATAAGTCTTCAGGATGGGCCATCTGGTGGTACCCAATTTGAGCACCATTCAGGGTATTTTAGTAATTTAATACATTTTTATTTCCCTTTTTCACAATTAGAATTTTTCATTTCGTCCATATAATAAAGGGTACCATCGGAAGATCATATCATACAATCTTGTATATTGTTTTTGGCCATGGCATGGAGTATATTGTCTGCATATCTCACCGCTAACACCATGGTCAGATTTCAGTCATCAACATAATCAGGAGCATCTGAGAAGTCCTACACCTCCATGTTTGTTCATTACTTGAAAAAACATGACAGTTTGAGCTAGAATTATCTAATGCGAAGGGAAGAAGATGAAAATGGGGGCTGTAAGATTGAGGCTGAAGCAAAAGATTTTTCTTTCAGTCTTCTGAAATTTCCAAAAACAATGAAATGTAATTACTTTTTTGCCCTTTGTATCTTTGGAAATAAGATTGAGGGTAATATTATCTTTCTATTTTTAATTAGGGTGGCGCACACTTTGGATGCCACCCGGTGGCGACATAATATCTTCCATCACTCTTATCCCCCTTCATCCCAATAGTTTGGCCCGTGTACACTGGGTTAACCCGAAATGTGTCTGGCTTGATGATCTCCTATCACATTCCTCGGCCTTGAATGAAGTAGATGAGCATCAAAATATGCCAGGGATTTGTCTCAAAATGAGACACTTATAATTATTATGTAGCTCTTCTTACTTGTTTATATATATATAAAAATCAAATAATGAATTGCATAAGGCCAAATGGCACGTCTAGCTAACACTCCCCAAGCCATAAAAAGATCTCATTTGAGTTTGTGTATAAAGTACATTTTTGTCAAGTTGACACCATACACTTTGTCTAAACGCGAGGCACACGTTATAGCCTATACGCATCAAAATTTCATATGAGGATGTGCTATATATAATCTCAACATAATCAATCCTTAATCCTCACAACAAAACCAAATATCTCCTCACTAATCAGTAATCACACTTGATTAGTTGATCAGACAGACAAACCCAAAGGTCCACCACCACAAAAGGAAACATCAAACAAACAAACAAAATAAAAATAAAAATAAAAATATAAATATCGCATTTTCTTATCCAATAATTAATTACTGTCCTAAACCCTGCAATTAATGCACTTATTATTTTCTCCTTTATTTCTTCACTTACCCCTCTTTGATCCGTTACTTTTATTCATCCAATCACATTTCTGGCTGATACCCATTTCCTAATTCTTCATTTTCTCATCTGGGTACCTCTCACTTTTCCATTTTGATGCAGTTTTTTTTCATTGGTCAAATTTATATTTTTTCATTTTTTTATTTTTCAGGGTAAATTGTGAGGAAAAATGGGGATGATATCAGGAGTTATGTTGGGGATGATCGTTGGGTTCGCTTTGATGGCAGGTTTGCAACGGATGATGAAATATAGAAGTGCCAAACGTACTGCCAAGGTACTGCTTTTCGTAAAAATTTGGATAAGACGGTCTTATGATAGGATGGAGGCAAGGCGAGCTTTTTATATTACAATATATAAAAAGTTCACGTTGTCTTACTGTAGGACCGTCTTACCCAAGTGTTACTTGATAAATATTTTTTTCCTGTTTGATAAGTTTTTGTGTGATTGAAATTTAAGTCAATAATTGGTATTGGTATGGTTTGGTGTTTGTTAATTATAGAAATTAATGCCTAACTATTTATTGGGTTTCATTTAGTTTTAGTGTTGAATAGTAGGATTAGTGGTAGAATTTTGGAGGTTGTTGTGATGCCTAGCTAAAGTGTAATTGTAGTAGTGGTAGCACTATACACTTCTTAGAAAGTCTTGGGGGAGACTGTCTACTTTTATGATAAAAGTGGACGGAGTCATGCCGGCCAACAAAGGGATATAAATGTCTAACTTGACATGGTCTTATAGGGAGATTTAGTGAATTTAGCTTGTAATGAGTTCATCTACTTTTATCATAAAAGTAGACGGTCTTTTATAAGGATTTGGGTACACCTATTGGCCGAAGTTGTGTTTAGGGTCTTTGACTTTAGAGGATTGTTACTTCGACCCTCGAGTGCAGTGGCGGATTCAAAAAATTTGTTTTCGGGGCATGTTGAATATAAGTTGATGTCACGAAAGGTTAAAAGTTCAGGTTTCATGACTGAGGACATCAAAATGCTATAAGTGCATACGCCCTGGGTGGGAGGAGGATATTATATGGGTGTGATTGCGGATTAGTTATTGACTTTCTTTGACGCATTTTTTTTGTCTAGTTTTACTATAATTGTGAGTCCGAGGTGTAGTTGGGTGAATTTGGTTGGAATTGGGTATTCTGGTATTGAGTGAAGCTGTCCCTGACTCCTGTTTTCTGAAAATTCTGAGTAACCTAGCTTTCGAGGAGTAAGTTATGTAGGTCCATAGTATGGAGTGCATGGACCGGATAACGAGGATGTTATGCCTGTGTTTGTGAATTTTGATCATCTTAGCTTTGTTTTAGAACAAACAGAATGTGGTTAAGATATGAAAGGTATAGGGCATCCCTGAGAATCTGAGACTTGGAAGTGATTGAAGATAATGTCTGAATGACTGTAGCGCTGCAGTGATCTACAGATCTCCTTATTAGACTGTCTTCGTCTTTGTTATTGTTTGGCTAGTTCATATGCGACTGTTCTTACTGAATCATGCACCATCGTCTGTTAATGTTGTTGAGATGAAAAGAATCTTCTGCTTGTAGGATCACATAGTCTTTAAGTTAGTTTTAGCTCTAAGTATCTTTATATCTTCTTTTCTTTGTCACGCAGGCAGCTGATATTAAGGTCCTTGCGTCCCTTGGCAGAGAGGAGTTGAAGAAGATCTGTGGTGACAGTTTTCCTGAGTGGATATCCTTTCCTGTCTTTGAGCAGGTCCATTTGTTCCCTTCCCTTGGAATCTTGTATTTGAATAAAGTCATATTTAAGCAGGAGGATGAATAATGTAGTTGCAATTTGTTGATTATCTTCCCGTAACAGAAGGGATTATAGTCAAATTATATGATAGAATTACAACAACAAAACCAGTCACAAAAGAATTTGGGGTCGGCTAACATGAATCGTTATGAGAAACCGCAATGTCAGATATGTTGATAAAGAAATATAAAAGGGGTTTTGTTTGTTGAGTGTTTTCTTGTAGTTTTGACTTGGCAAGAAGTCTTGGAGATGCCCACACGGAAAAGGTTTGGACTTTGATATTAGTTATTCTGTTATAATATTTTTTTGTTAAATAATATTTAAGTGTACTGGAAGATTTAGCTAGGTAGATGAACAAACTCTGACGGACAAAACAATGATATAGTTAGTGTGTTTTGTTGTCATGTGCTGTGTATTTTTTGTCTAGTATCCTAAGTTTCCAAAAGAGTTGAATGTTTTGACTTGTGTTGTGTGTTTGTTGATTTTCTTGGTGGCTGCAAAAAACAGGAGTACAATTTAGGAACAGTTTTGTGATTAGTTCTGATTTAGGTACGAAAATCTACCAATCAAGATACTGTGTTGGAAGACTTTTGGGATTTTGGGTTTATATCTCTGGAATGCAAAGTATTCTGAAGTTGCAGTGCAGAACTTGGATTGCCAAGAGTGGAATAAGTGACCCATTTCAGCATTTGTGGTTGGTTTTAGGAAGTTTTTGCATTTGTTCAGCAGCAACTATTGCTAGTAGCCCTGTTTCAAAAAAAAACTATTGCTAGTAGCCAGAAGTTTGTAGTTGAATTGTTGATTCAGGAGAAATGGTTGGAAGTATTGAACCCATGAGTAATGGTTCATATGGTAATGGATCTGTGCACCATCACAATGGCCATGAGGAGAAGCTCGATGAGCTTCGGAGGCTGTTGGGAAAGGCTGATGGTGATCCTATAAGGATTGTAGGTGTTGGGGCTGGTGCTTGGGGTAGTGTATTTTTAGCATTGTTGCAAGATAGTTATGGCCAGTACCGCGATAAGGTTCAGATTAGGATATGGAGGAGGTCTGGAAGAGTGGTTGATAGAGCAACTGCTGAGCATCTATTTGAAGTGATCAATTCAAGGGAGGATGTGCTAAGGAGATTGATCCGGCGATGTGCATATTTGAAGTATGTCGAGGCTAGGTTGGGTGATCGAAAGCTTTATGCAGATGAGATATTGAGGGACGGGTTTTGCTTAAACATGATTGAGACACCGCTTTGCCCGTTAAAGGTTGTGACCAACTTACAGGAAGCTGTTTGGGACGCAGACATAGTTGTGAACGGATTGCCTTCAACTGAAACTCGCGAGGTGTTTGAAGAGATCAGCAGGTATTGGAAGGAGAGGCTCACAGTGCCCATAATTATCTCTTTGTCAAAGGGTATTGAAGCTGCACTGCATCCTGTTCCCCACATAATTACCCCTACTAAGATGATTCACTGCGCAAGTAAGACCTCTTTCTCCCTCATTGTTTCCTTGTACCTAATCAACCTTCCCTTGCTCGACCACACACACACAACCCTCTTTTTTAATAATGTCAATTTTGAAACACTGTATATGTGCTTCTTAGATTGTACTCTACATATAATATATCAATTTGATGATCCACTTGTTTTCATTCTAATTGAATAACTTAAGCTGTTAGTGTTGGCAAATTTTTGGCAAAACAGCTGAGGCCGGCTTTTCAGTGTTTTTTGGAACTTTTTTGCGTTTTCCTTTTCTTTCTTGAGATTGGCGCGGGGGGGGGGGGGGGGGGTTGCTAAAAACAGCAAAGGGAGGATATATTTTCAGTTTGATGACCAGGCTTAATGGTGATGTTGGTCTTAACTGTGATAATAATACCTCTGGAGAAACCGAGAAAGCAGAATTCTTCTGCGGAATTATTTTACACATGATCCCTAGGCCTTGACTGTAAGCTGCATTAACAATAGCTAGATAAAATTCTACACTAACATTACATTGCATTACCCCAGCGCCTTCAAAGAGACTCCCGCACAAGCGGGGTCAGGTGTAGAAACTGCTGAAACTGGAAAATAAGAGGGTTATCTCATATAAAGAACATCAGACATAGGGATAAATGTTCCAGTTCAGATGACATGACCCTATTAAATTATGTCAAATTTGAATAATGTTGTAAACAGTTACTGCTGGCAATGTATGTTTAAAATTTGATGTTGCAATCTCACCATGTAACAGTTTTATGTAAAGCTTCATTTCCTCGCAGCCAACAGAAGTTCACATTATCAACTATCGCTTTCTTTCATGTCTCTTAACCACTCCAATTTGTGTTTGTCAGCTGGTGTGCCAATGGAGAACATTCTTTATGTTGGTGGACCAAATATTGCCTCTGAGATCTACAACAAGGAATATGCTAACGCACGTATATGTGGAGCGGAAAAATGGAGGAAGGCTCTAGCCAAGTTTTTGAGGCAGCCTCAGTTCATTGTCTGGGACAATAGTGACCTTGTCACCCATGAAGTTATGGGAGGTCTAAAGAACGTGTACGCTATTGGAGCTGGTAAGTCTAATTATATTGTGAAGTTAAGTTGCCAATTTAGTGGAATTTGCCCTGTTACAAGTGACATGTAAAACGCTTAAGTAAACGGGAGGTGGGGGTGGGTTAGAAGTAGTTGGCTTAAATCTTAGTGTTCTATCACCCCTGTTGTTAGCTTAAAGCCCTTGTTGCTTGTTGTACACTGAATTGTTTCACTTATGATAGATTCATACTACGTGAAGTTCATACTAAGGTACCTAAATATAGATCAGAATCTATGGAAATTAGTGTAGGACATTTACCTCAGGTTAAATTTGACTAGTATGGAATGTAAGAGCAATTAAAGAGTGGATATTATGAATCCCAATTTGACCTTTGTTTTTCCACATTCAGGAATGGTAGCAGCCCTCACCAATGAAAGTGCTACTAGCAAGTCAGTGTACTTTGCACACTGTACATCAGAGATGATATTCATTACTCATTTGTTAGCTGAAGATCCCGAGAAGCTTGCAGGACCGTTGCTGGCTGACACGTATGTGACATTACTGAAAGGACGTAACGCATGGTATGGACAAATGTTGGCCAAGGGTGATTTGAGCCTTGATATGGGTGATAGCATCAGTGGCAAAGGGATGATCCAGGTACTTGTTTTATGACACCATGAAACACAACCCCCCCCCCCCCCCAAATATCGTTGTTTTCTGTTTCTCTTGTAGTCTTACCTTGCTCTTTTAGGATTAACGATTCATTGTCATCTGCTGAGGATATTGTCATCCATGCTATGATTTGTGTACTGCCAAGAATATTGTCATCTGTATAATGAGTTAATGACACTGTGCTGTCATCTAACAGGGTGTCTCAGCTGTCGGAGCTTTCTATGAGCTCCTGAGTCAGTCCTCTCTGAATGTTTCTCGTCATGGCGAAAGCAAGCCAGTTCCCCCTGTTGAGTTATGCCCAATCCTGAAGAAACTTTACAAGATACTCATTAAAAGGTGATTCTGCACTGCTTTGTTCTTCTGATTTTAAGTAGCAACATCCACTTCTCATTGCAAGATAGTTAATCTGACTTTGCTTTTTTCCCTCTTTTTCTGCACTGATAACTGCAGGGAACAATCGCCACAACACATTCTCCAAGCACTTAGGGATGAGAATATGAATGATCCCCGGGAACGCATCGAAATGGCACAGTCCCATGCTTTCTACATGCCATCACTCCTAGGACAGCCCTTGGAATCTTGATTTGTGTATGAAGTGTAGACTCATTGGAACCAAAAGGATAGCTTAAAAGTCATTAAAACAGCTACTGTACCAAAAGATCAGTCAATAACTTACTATACTACTATTACACCACAAGGTGCTCTTGCAGACTGCAAAATATAAAATCCCCGAAGCTTCCTCTTGAAATGAGAAAATGTACTGTGCAAAAAATTGAATGCCATGTTGGTCTTGTTTAACAGGTTATTCTGCTCGATAGTCTTCACTCTTCAGTTACATCTAGAGCTGCCAAAAGCTGATCCGACCCGAAAAACCATCCCAAAAAAAAAAAAAAAAAAAAAAATTATAAGAGATTGTCTAATTTTATGTTACAAGACTGTAAAATAGTCCCATCTACCTCAAAGTAGTCACCTTCACTATAGTATTAACAAAAAGACATTATTTGAAACTCAATTCGTGGCCATGTCTAATTTTAAGTTAAAATGAAATCGTCTCTTTTGCAATGCTATTCCTTTGTCTTGATAGATTTACGGTCTGTTTATCGTTCGATCCGAGCATGTGAAAAATGGACAAAACCGATGGTTTTGGTTACGCCTACGGTACTTTTTGGCAATTTTCTTGTTTCGTTCTCCATTATATGTGTCTAGGATGCCAATTTTTGTCGGAATCCATTTTGGGGCCGAAACGAGGTTTTTTCGTGGATAAAAGTCCACAAAAACCGTCTTTTTGAGTCGATTTTTAATTTTCCGGAAAAATGTCCGAAAGTGACCTAGCATGCTCTTAAGGTATGATGGACCATAGCTTGAGCATATAAGTGGATCATATGGAAATGCCATTCCTTTGCCTTGATAGATATACGTTCTGTTTATCGCTCGATTCAAGCATGTGAATAATTGACAAACCCGATGGTTTGGGTTACGCCTACGGTACTTTTTGACAATTTTCTTATTCCATTCTCCATTATATGTGTCTAGGATACCTCCAGCCAATTTTTGTCCGACTCCATTTCGGGGCCGAAACAAGGTTTTTTTGTGGATAATAGTCCACAAAAACCGGCTTTTTGGGTCGATTTTTGATTTTCCGGAAAAATGTCCGAAAGTGACCTAGCATGCTCCAACGGTATATTGGACCATATCTTGAGCATATAAGTGGATCATATGGCAATGTCATTCCTTTGCCTTGATAGATATACGTTCTGTTTATCGCTCGATTCGAGCATGTGAATAATTGACAAACCCGATGGTTTGGGCAATGCCTAGGCTTCTGTTTCCCAATTTTATTGTCCACTTCTTCATTATATGTGTGTAG
>CAAKMY010067963.1:0-15842 GCA_901111285.1 Corrigiola litoralis
ATAATAATAATAATAATAAGAATAATAATGATAGTAGCAAAAGACAGTCGGCGGCGGCGTCACAAGGCGTGGCAGCGGGAATATTCCAGATCAACACCTCCGTGTCCTCTTTCCAGCGCCTCGTCAACACTCTCGGCACTCCCAAGGACACCCTTGACCTCCGTGACCGCCTGTCTCTATCTCCCTTTCTCCTTCTTTTTTATTTTCTTATTAGGGACCCATTTCTTACTGTACAATTCATTCACTTCCAATTTTAATCCCTTGATTTACCCCTTTGCAGTCGCAACACAAGGTTACATATTGGGCAGTTGGTTAAAGACACCTCCGCTAAACTCAAGGAAGCCAGTCACAATGATTTACAATTTCAAGTCACTGTAAGTGCTCAACACTTCTCTTGCGATTCCAACATCATTCTGTTTCTTTCCTTTTCATTTTCTTACTCTTTCTGCTGTCTTGTCTTGTCTTACACCCTTGTGGCTGGACCAAGGCTCTTATATTTTGCTTTTATGCAGCCTACCAAGAGGATCGCTGATGCTAAACTTGCAAAAGATTTCCAGGCAGTTCTCAAGGACTTTCAGAGGGCTCAACGAATTGCCGCTGACAGAGAAACTGCATATGCTCCTTTTGTCCCCAAACAACTAGCTCCATCTCGGTAATCTTTACTTTTTTTTTTCTTTTTCTATTTGAATATTGCACAAACTTATGTTGGAAAGCAAATTTAATTCCCTTCCACCTTGTTTGGATGGAGGGGAATGGAAGGAAGAGAAGGAGAAGGGGACGGGAGGGAGTTGGAGGGCTTGTTTAAATGTTTTGAAATTGTACTTCATGCTATAGCTGTGACATCGCTTTACATTACTTGTAATAATGGTATGTTGCAATCTTTCTAACGCTCACTTAGACCTTGAGATGTATCTATATGGTCATAATTACTCATAATCTTTAAAGTAGGCATCACCATCAAGTGTCTGCAAGCTAATGTGTTTCAGTAACCAATAGCCTGTCTCTTTTCTGTGTCTTTGTTAGATAGCATCTTAATTTGGCTTGTCTTTGAGCATATCTGACTACTCTTTGTTATGGTTGTAGGTCGGATGAAAATGACGAGGAAATAAGCTCATTTCAAAGGCAGGAGCAGCAGTCCCTTCTGGAGTCTAGAAGGTACTTGATGCTTTCAGGATAGATTTATGATTACAGGGTTAATTTATTATTATGTCTCACATCTACTTATAAAGATTAATGAGCACCTTCTTTTAAACCTGATGAATGAAGGTCTAGGATAGGTTTTGATGGTCTTTTTTACTCAAATGCGGTAAGCATTTCTAGGGTTTAGAGGCTCTTAGCTGAGTGTCCATAACTTGGCATCAATTGGTCTGTTCTGAACAAAGAACGCTGAACGCAGAAGCATATTCTTTGATTTCTTTCTGTCCTGCCAGGACTGGCATCCGCAGACAAACATATGTTTTCATGAATAGCGAGCAGGAGAGGGACTTTAATTAGTTTGAACTTTGCTAGCATTCTAACCTACAAATCTGAATCTTTACCTAAACTGGAACTGTCTAGTCAGTTACCAAGTTCCTTCCGTGTGGGCTCTGTTAGTTCTGAGAAGAGATATTATGGCGGAAATCATTATTATAAAGAATTCAAGTCCTGAATACCTCTGCCCTCGCATTGTTATTTGCTCTTTTAATTGCATCTTTCTACGGATTGTTTTAAATGATGGTCAAGGTTTTGCTGTCATATAACTGGTCAGAGAGATCACCTTCCTTTTGGGGTTATGCTCGTGCGTTGCAGTGTGATCAATTGATTATAGTATTGTTTTTTTTCCTGGTCACATAGAATCTCCTCCTTTGAAAAGTCCTTACAACAGTTGCTTAAGCTTCAGTGGCTATACATAGTGTGGTATAATGAATCGTGTTTGCGTTTTTGAAATATGTCTTCTTTCCATGGTTATGCAGACAGGACGTAGCACATCTTGAAAACGAGCTCATTTTCAATGAAGCTATTATAGAAGAGAGAGAACAGGGAATTCAGGAAATCCAACAGCAAATTGGTGAAGTGAACGAGATGTTTCAAGATCTAGCAAATATTGTTCGTGGTCAGGATAGCTCCATTGGTAGGCATTTGGTTTTGTGTCTCTGTTTTTTTTTTTTTTTTTTTATTTGTGATTTAGCTGCACCTCTTTTGTGTTGTACCATCATTAACAGCGGAGATGCCATCTTTCAGATTATATAAGTTCAAACATTGAGCATGCACATATTGCAACTACACAAGGAACTTCTCAACTTGTCAAAGCCTCCAAGTCTCAAAAATCTAGCTCTTCTCTGGTAAGCTGAATTCAAGTGTGGAATTTAATTCATGTCCCAGAACAACAAAATTGTTTCACTCGTGCTATTTGGCTAATTGATATAGGAGGTTTGTAATGATTGGAGTCTGTCTCAACATGTTGAGCTCTTATATGTCTGCCTTTTTTTAGAGGATTATATTATCTTTTGGGAATTTTGATCTGCTAGTTGGAAGATAGTGTCTTGTTTCATTCTGATTCTCATAGTCATAGACTCGTAGGCTTCCACTTTTCTTAATGGTAAATATTTAATAGAAAATGTCTTGTGTTTGTGGTGTCATTTTACCACAACTTTTACATGTATACAGTGAGGTTTTTACTTGTAAATAAACCTCTCCTGACGCCTAGATTGTTTTCCTTTATGAACGTCTCGTCATTCGTGTTGTTGGACCTTGGACTTGAGGACTACTGTTGTGGAACATGATTGTTATGTCTTTGTTGCTTGTTATATTCATGTTCTGCGGATTACTTGTGCAGGTATGCTTGCTTTTGGTGATCTTTGGGATCATTCTGCTTATTGTGATCATAGTTGTCGTTTTCTGAGAGGCAAAAAGCGTTCAAGTTCTTTAGTTCAACCTTCGTGCAGTCAAATATTGATAAAGGGAGAAAGCAACAGAAATATGTGCAGCCAAGCATGTTTAAACCTTTGAGCCTTGGCGATATGTTTCAACGGTGGTGTTGCAAGAATGATCAAGAAACGTAGAGAGTGCTTTCTCTATTTCAGCTGTAAAGAAAAGTTTGATAACATACATGTACAGTTTCCTTGTGACAATTTGGGGATTTTATGATTCATCTAAAAGATATATATATTACTCAATAATAATACATTCATATGTACAAATTGATAGTTCTATCTCAGCTCAGGCTTGATGGTCTATGGTGCTTTTGACAAGACTACCAGTTCTCATCCGCATAGAGCTATTCAAAGAAAGTCAAAATCGTTACCAGTCTACTCTGTATCATGTTCAGCATTTACAGGCTATCCAGTACATAATGACCAAGTCTTCCAGTCCGGTAAAGGTTGAGCAATTTTATGCCAACTTTGTGATCAGTATCCTCCTCAGATCCTATAGGCAAGTTGAAAGCCTTTCTCAAAACTTCAAACTCTGCCTGTATAATTCTCAATAAGTCCTCCTCATCAAGCAAGTCACCTTTGAATGATGAAATGACTCCAAACAGGCTTCTACGGACATATAGAACTACAGAATCCTGTTTATGTAAGCACAATATTACATTCTGACTGATGATGACAAGGATGCAAAGAGTTTTTAGTGTATGCACAAACAGGCAGCAAACACTCATGTTCACTGAGGTAGGTTAATGATAAGAATCATGTGCTATTGGAGACAACTAATGTCGATACAATGCACAACTTATATATCATATTATATTTAGTTTATCTTTGACGTGGTGTCAATTGTGCATACCCAAGTAGTCAGGACAGGCTTTGATTTGATAACATCTCATAAAATGCTAGGGTTCTACATTTGTATGGTCTTGAACTTAATAGAAGAAGTTACCTTAGTATGGTCAGTGGAGAATTCCTCTTTAGGCATCTTGTTTAACTTAAAGCAATCCAAGTGTGCTTCCACATTATCACTTTCAGCTAAATGTGGTAGCTCGTCATTAGGCAGCTTCTCCCATCTCCGAAATTCGTTGCTCAGATTGAGGACGGACAGAAAATACTGCGAGAGTGCTTTCTCTCCTGCTAAACTGTCCCTAAGAGCCCCTGCAACACAGAGAGGGGAAAGGGAAATGAAAATATAAGCAGTAATCGCATCAGCGTTGCAACTTAATGAACCAAATAGCAACACCTAATGCATCAAATAATATAGAAGACATTAGTATTTGGTAAAGGTCCTGATCAGTACGTGCTTTCCTGCTTAGAGAGCAAAAAAAAATTGGTGTGACCAGTTGATAGTTTTGTTTACCCCTCATCAGAGTGTAGATTATTATTTATTAAACAACATCAGTCTTCCTCATATCCATCATCTCCTTAACCCTATGTGATAGACGATAAACTTCTTGAATCTGAGCACCTTTTGTTCGTTGTTCACATATATGGTGAATGCTAAACAGACCAACAGTTTTGGAAGGGAGATTTTCAAATCTGAAAATCAACGCGCAATAGATCCAGTAGACAGGCTAAATCAAGTAAAGTAGTTGATCATATTTTACCTGTCAAAGCTAGTTTTGCACATACATCAACATCAGCTATATGCGCAGGCAATAGACCAGGGGTATCCAAAACGTAGATGTTAGGATGGCTCGCAACCTGCAATTTCAACATATATAAGTTCATATGAGTAATGCAGATTGTAAAAGGTTAACAGAATAATGAAGCTGTCCGTGTTGAACCACCTTGAGGCTGCTAACACTCCTCGTCTCACCAGGCAAGGGGCTCACTACTGCATGCTTTAATTTCCCTTTTTCTACGGCACAGAAAATAATCTCAGAAACAGAACAGAAGGCAGAAGACAGAAAGCCATACAGTGTCATTGTTTTATTTACATATCATTGTTAATTTACCACCGAAAACAGTGTCACACAACCAAATAACATCAATTAGTATGCCATTTGCCATAAAATAAGCCCCTGGATACGCCCTTCCGTGCCTTCCTTGAGGGGGGATGATGTTAATCCATATTCACAGAAAGGGATATCACAGTGGTACATGACTGAGAAAGACAAGCTGATACCTGTAGCACTAATCCGGCCAATTTGATGCAAAGCATTGGCGAGCGCCGACTTTCCAACATTAGGAATTCCAACCAGCATCATAGTGATGGTATTTCTATCAGGACCTGGCTTCCTCAAAGCTCTGACTTGGCTTTGTAGAAAGTTTAAGAACTGATCCAAACATTCAAAGGAATGAGAGTGTAAAGGTATGTCTGGTTCTTCTAATAATATTCGTAAATGGTTCACAGATAACAAAAGATAATCTTGCAAAAGAAGAGAGGTTAATTTGATATTTAACAGAATCTGGATTGCAAAGTAATTCTAAGATGCAACACCATAGTACTTGAAGAAAGAGTCTTGCAGCAGATGTATGTTTCATTGTCAGGTTTTACTGTAAATAATTGATTAGATATAGTCTGACATTATAGCAAGAGAGTTGAGAGATACCTGTTGAATACTGACTTTGTTGTGCGAATTCACGCCAAATGCCAAAAGATTTTGTTGTTGAAAATAGCTAATCCATTCCTGAGTGCAAAAGTTGCACACAAGGAAACAAGTATAGGAATAGTACTTAGTAAGAATAACTTGGAAGAAAAAGAAGAAACATGTAGTGAAGCATTATTGATGACATGAGATATTAATAAGATAGGGAGAGTAGTAAAGGAAGGACCTTGATAAGGGAGCGGTTAGCAAGATCGAGCTTGTTGAAGACGATGATGCGGCGGGAGGAGTAAGATAGTGTCTTGAGAAGCTCACATTCGGAAGACAAGGGAACCTATACTCAACCAAAAATGAGAAGCTGTATGTTATTCTGAAAAGCAGTGATATGCAGTAAACAGACAGTAGCACTCACTCTAGTGTATACTCCACTATACTATATTCTTGTATGCAATTGATCGAACAAGTAGTATGCAAAGCAGAGTCTAAAGCAAAAGAGAGAGAGAGAGAGAGAGAGACCCGGGCATCTCGGACATCGAGGACAAAATCGACCAAAGGGATGCGGTGAGAGATGGCGCGAGAAGCTGCCGCCATAAAAGGAGTGTACCAGCTTAACTGTTTCTCTCCCGCTCTTTTTCTAACCGTATTACCTACCTGCTTCGCTAGCTTTCCCGTTGCCATTTCCCTCCCCCCGCTTTTTTTTTTTTTTTTTTTTACTATTTGCCCCTTTTTTTTTGTGATTGAAAAGTGGGGTCACAAACCAAATATCGACATGAGGTATAAAAAGGGTAAAATAAAAGGCGTAAACAGGACCCGACCCGACCCGAGTAGGGGGTTAAAGAAAAAGAGGCGGAAAAGAAAAGAAAAGCTTATCCAAATCGATGATGGTGGAATGGCGTAAAAATTAGAAGAGCAGGAATATGACAATAAAGATTGCATTTTAGTACCCCCCCCCCAAATTCAATTAAGAATGTTAATGGGAGCAGTGGGATTATCACTTGGCTTTTCAACTACTTTAATAGGGCCTTCAATGATACTTAATCCTAGCAGAAGAAGAAACAGAAGCAGCAGCAGAAGCATTAGCATTAGCAAATCAAGGAATGGGATTGGTGGTTGCAAAGCCACTCTAATTACTGATCCCAATTCCTTTCAAGTTGGCCGCTTACTTGGCAGCTATGGCTTCATGAATGTCACCAGGTAATCAACTCTTCTTCCACACTTGCAAGCTATATACGGTATGTTACCTTATGACCTTTTTTACAATCAAACATTCCGAAATACTCATACAACACATCTGCATTTCAGCTATTCTGGGTTACAAACTGGTTTTGATCTCGACTACATATCAGACGATATGGGGAGACTCAGAACTCAAGATGTTGGTGAAGGCAGCGTCAAGATCAGGTATTTATGTTTTTCTCCCTTGCCATCCTCATGCTTCAACTTTGTGTACTAATCCTGCTCTGCTGCTTATGCTTTCAATAGTCAACTAGTGACATTATACTTGGCAGTTCTTTGCAGGTTATATGAAGGTAGAATCACTCAAGGTCCTATGAGGGGCACCTCTGTTATCTTTAAGGTCCTCTCTGTTGAATCATTTATTCTTTCTACCTATTCTTTAGGCTTTATCTTGATCTTCCTTCTCAACTTATTTGATATTGTATTGATCTTTGTTCTGTGAAATTATGTAGGTATATCCAGGGCAAAGAGCGGGTGGTCCAGAGGCCGACATGATGGCTGCCAACGAGCTAAACGCTCATGCTTTCCTTCAGGTAACCATTATTGCTTTTCTAATGGCACACTATTGCAGCTTTTGAATTCTTCACTATACAGTATTAAGAAATCTTTTCAATTGATAACTCTGCTGGCAATGTTCTCAGAGCAGCTCCAATCAAATATGCCAGAACCTCCTGCTACTCTTAGGTGGCTTTGAGACAACCACGGGTGAGCAGGTATGTCGCATATAACTTAGAGGAAAGGTTGAATGTTCTGCTCTTGTGTCACCTTTGGCTGAATTACCTAAATGTATAATCTGTCCTGTCTTCTGTAGTGGCTTGCTTTCCGCAATGATGGTAAAAACAGTGCAGCAGACTACGCAAAGTATGCCAGTGACAAAGTGCCAAAAACTCAGACGCCAGAAGCACAATCATTTTGGAATCCTTTTGAACAAGAGCAAGCAATTAAGCGTAGAAGATTTTTTATCATTAGGATGCTCCAGGGGATCTCGAGCGGTCTGGTGTATATGCATGCCCGTGACAGATTACATCAGAGTCTTGGACCAGCTTCTGTTGTTCTCAAGTAGGCGACCTTGCTGTCAATTTTACAAACCATAGTATTGTCACTACTAATTGTATGTATCATGTCTATCAGAGCTGAGTATTTTGTGCAAGATTTAATTCAACCTTCTCTTCTATAATGGCAGTACAATAGCTGAGAGAGAAGCTGTTTACCTGATTGCAAGACTTCGAGATCTTGCATTTTCAGTTGATATAAGGTCCGTTAGTTGCTCTTTAATGGTTTATCAAGTTACAATAATTACTCACTTTCTACCTCTCTAATAAGCAGGACTTCGTGTTTATTTTGCATCTCAAAACTTCTTGTTATTTTTACCTCCTGTTTATATATGGATTGTGTGCATGGTGCCTGTCTGCAATTTTACTATCTTTGTTTAGTCCAAAGACAAGAGAAACAACTCTATAATTTGTGAGCAAAATGGCATCCCACTGAATGTTTTTATCTTGCTTTATTAGTATAGTTGTATAGGATGCAACTCATTGCTACAGTTTCCAGTTATTCCTCCTTAGAGAAAGGCCCTGGAACCTTGTCAGAAGGACTTTGGAGGCGAGCAGTTGCTGCTGGTGCATTCAATCCTATTGAGAAAAGGAATTTTGGAATTGCTGATGACATGTAAGTCTGGATGGAAAATTATACATGATCTGTTTCTTTAGGATGAGTTCCTGAATGGAATTATCTTAGGTCTGAGTATCAGAGTAGAGAATAATTTGTTTGAGGTGCTTTTGAAAATCTTTTGCAGTTATGAAGCTGGCCTTCTTTTTGCGTACTTGGCCTTTATTCCATTTTGTGAAACTGGAATTATGGATAGTCTTTCTTTGCAAGTGAGTTGTGTTTGCTTGTCAACTTTATTTATCCATGTCATCCGTTCTTCATGTATTGAGTACTGAATGATGCGAATTACATGGAACATGCAGAGGCTTCTAGAGACCACTTTTCAACTTGATCTCCAAGCAGCCAGAGAGTAAGTCCTTGTAACCCTATTATCTACTCTAGAAATGAATCAGATCTTCCAAAAAACAGGGCTTATTACCAGGTGTTCTTGCATGACTGCTACCAGATGTTCTGGGCCCAAAACTAGATAAGGGATGCTTAAGCTCAATATCCACCCTTTGGAAATTAGCATTTCTTATTAAGAACATATACTTTTCGCTTCAAAATTTTTGACTCCCTTGATGAAGTTTTAGTAGCGACAGAGTTCGGCTTTTGTATGCTGCTTTGCCTGCTTATACTTGGAGGCTTTATCTAGTTTAAACAATGAACCTTTGCGTTTGGTGATGTGTCCTCAGGTATTGCTTGGCTGATGATCGCTTGCTGGAAGCTGTCAAATTCCTAGATCTGGGAGATGGTGCTGGCTGGGAGCTACTCCAGGTTGATGATTTACTGTTATCTACAACTACTACCAATACAATCGTGCTATCATGACATTCACTTGTGCTTTTGGTCTGATAATTTTGCTCATATTGTCTGGTCAGGAGTCAATTTAATTTCCATACATGAATAGTTATCCGGCTTTGTTACTTGCTTTATGTTATGCGCATTTCGGGTTTCAGTTGAACATAAGTTTTATGCAAAGGAGAGGAAATACAAAAAGATCAATGCTAGTAGAAGCAACTTAGAATGTAGCTAATGACTACTCTCCATTTCCAAGTAATATCTGCATAGGTGCATTTTTGATGACTTGATAGACTTGTTTGTTTTAATACAGGCGATGCTGAATCCTGATTACAGAAAGCGGCCAACTGCTGCAGCTATTCAGAACCATCCTTTTGTGACAGGAGCTTTATTGTAAGGTCCCGGAGTTAAAAAATGAATGCCACAGTAATGAAGTCTGAAGCCTGATAAAACAAAAGCATCATTGCCTAATTTGTTTTGTTCGAGCTTCTGCTCTATGGACTAGAATACGTGATCACAGATATTATTGACTGTGGTTTACGATCACAGATGAACTATGACAGGTTGCCAGCTAGACGCTTCGAAGCACCACATGGACTCATGGCCATGGTTGTACGACAAATTTGTAACGAAATTTAGAATAATGTATAGAGTTCTTCTTCAGCGATATTGTGATTTTCCTCTAATCTTTACTAATATTTGTGAAAATTATGAGACTTATGACTTGTGTATTATTAATTATTGTATAAAATCTGGTTGACCAATTTAAGTGTTGAATCCAATATGTCTACTTCACTAACTTACCGTATCTACAAAATATAGTTATCATTATTACCAGTTTTTATATAAGGCTGAGATTGGGCTTGTTCCCTCTTTGTTCACCAAAAAAATATAAGGCTGAGATAAAAAAAAAAAAAAAAAGAAAAAAAAAGAAAAGAAAAGAAAAAAAAGGAAGAGGAGTTGTTCGGTGGGAAAAGGAGTACTGCTACTGTAGAAGATAAGCAGGGGTAAAGTAGTAAAAAGCAGAGGAGTCAACGAGGCAGACAGAAGAAAGGTCGAAGAAGAGAAAGCAGTTGAAGTAATCAAAGTTGGAGTTGGAGTTGAGGAACACAAATCTGGGAAAGACTCGAAACTCCCGATCATCTCTTATATAACTTGTCCTGACTCTCTTGACTCCCCACATTCATTCTCAATTCTTATCCGACAATATTCACTTATATCTCTCTTCGCTCGCCGACAATTCTATCCCACTTCCAGGTACCTTTCTTTTTTTATTTTATCTTTAATTTCAGCTTGTAACTACTACGTACTGCTCTTCTTTTATTGCCTTGCTCTTTTCTTGTT
This sequence comes from Corrigiola litoralis, assembly GCA_901111285.1. Taxonomy (NCBI): domain Eukaryota; kingdom Viridiplantae; phylum Streptophyta; class Magnoliopsida; order Caryophyllales; family Caryophyllaceae; genus Corrigiola; species Corrigiola litoralis. The sequence continues at coordinate 10,487 of CAAKMY010067963.1, forward strand.
CACTGGAAATCTTCATCTTTTCATTTCATCATTATACGCATAGCAGACTCTCGATTACAAGATGGCCCCACCTTAATCAGGTTCTGGCACTATGTGTGGATTGCATAATGGCAAATCATTTGCGAGCTCCTCATTTCCTTTGGAGATCCCATCTTTCATTTGAATTGGCTACATCAATCACCTCTCCTCTTCGAGGTTCAAACATAGTGGTAGCCTGGTAGGACGGAGGAGGGAGACATAAGATTAGATGGCTCATACACTCGTACCCTACCTTTGCTACCATCTAATCATCTTTCTAATGCTATGGACTCTTTTTCGTTCAATTAGGATTAGAAATTTAAGGGAGAGAGAGAGAGAGAGGAGACTAACACGACTAACACGGTCAAGGTTTCCAGGATGTGTTTCCTTACTTCTACACATGTGATGCTCATTACTGATTACCTAGTTTTACCTTGAACAATGACCATTATATAAGTTTATGTAATGGAAGCCATCACCTTGTAATCGTAATTACATCTCCTTCAATCACACTTCCTCTTCCCCATAACTCCCCTTTTCTTTTGTGAGATGAAATCATGATTACTTTACACCCTCTCTGCCAAACCAGCCCCTAGTATTCCTTGTTTGTATTTGGTTGCGAATCTTTGCAGACTAGGCTATATTTCTCCTAGGTGTTTCTATCAGTTTGTCCAAGTTTGAATTAAGTATCATAAAACACTCTGTAATGTTATCCATGCCTTCCTTTTGTCCAGAAAGTCAGACTCTTGGATATAAATAAAGCTGGACTGATGTTGTCAGCGCCAGGCATACACTTCAAACTTTTTGGCTGATGCTGAATACATGGAACAAGACATTATTCTCCACTGTCTCAACCTATAACAAAATATTGCAGGGCATTAATGTTCCGTTTCATGGTAGGCAGGAAGACATCCCGCCGTCCATCCATTGCTTACAGACCTCTAAGACCACCTGATCTGGAAATTCTTCAACGACTTCACACAGATTTATTTCCCATCAGGTTGAGGACCCTCTATTGCACCCGTCCTTTTTCTTTATGTGGATATATGTAAGTAGAGTAAGTTCTTAGAAAAAGGCATCATTCTGTTTTCAATTTTCAAGGTATGAGTCTGAGTTCTTCTACAACGTCGTCAATCGTCATGACATAATTTCATGGGGAGCTGTGGATCGCAGTCGGCCCAATGCTCAGAGTGATGAACTTATCGGATTTGTAACCGTAAAGATTGTTTTAGCCAGAGAAAGCGAGGTATGCCCCTTGCCTATGTTGCTTATAATTAGAATAAGTAACATTTGGGAGGCATATTGCCTTACTATAAGGAACTTAAGGTAGAGACGTTGTTGGTACGGATGTTGTTATTGTCTTATTGACTGTATAAATGCATTGCATACTGCTGCTGCTTACTGCTAAAATGCTTTGCCCTTGAGACTTGACTTAGTTGGCTTCACTCAAGGGTGGTTTTTCTAATGCACTACAATCTACATGAATACGAGGACTTTTGCCTACTCTCTTCCCTTTTTGGATTTATTCTCCTTTCCAATTGCTAAAAGTAGTGTACATAATTGACATGAAATTGCTCTCACTATGTTTCCACTTCAAGGGTTGGCTTCCTATCCAAATCTGCGAGTGGTGATGGGGAAGAAGGTGATTGGAGATGGATTAGAAGAATTTACTTTTGGTAGCCTTTTTACTGCACACTTCCATTATACTTTTACTATGCTAGTCTTCTACCTAATGCAGTCTCGTTAAAATGGTTGTGTACTTGATCCATTGTCAAAGAGAAAGAAGATTTATCTTAGCCATTGCATAACCTAGATCATTTTTTTGGTTAAATTGTATTAGAATAATTTTGTAACTCACGCCATATAAAGAACCTTACTGATGTTGGCAGTGGTGGTTGTCATTCATGGGACATGTGCCTTTTAGGAACCTGGTGAATTTTAGCTCTAAGAAGTGATGTATGTCAATGTATTGGCATGTTCGTGAAGTTCCCTCAAGTTGTGTTGTTGACCTGCAGATCAGTGATTTGGTTAGATGCGACTCCTCAAGATCAGATCAAACTCTAGTTTATATTCTCACCCTCGGGGTAGTTGAAGCATATAGGAATTTTGGCATAGGTATGTCCTTGAGTCTTGCTCCATTTGGTTGTAAATTTGTTGGCTCATGTGACAAAGTTTTACTTTCTTCTTCAGCCTCTGCACTGATCAGAGAGGTCACAAGATATGCGAGCACGATCCCCACATGCCGAGCTGTTTATCTACATGTGATATCTTACAATACTCCAGCAATATATCTCTACAAGAAAAAGTCTTTCAAATGCGTGAGAAGACTCTTTGGGTTCTACCTCATTGACAGCCAGCAATATGATGCCTATCTGTTCGTGTACTATGTGAATGGCGGTCGCTCTCCTTGCTCACCGTTGTAAGTATACATCCATTGTTTTTTTGTCTCCTGTTGTTGCAGTCCTTTGGCCAGTCAGATGCTGATCGTTTAATACGTTAAGACTTGAGAAACAATATATAAATGTGCATAACTGCATGTGTCTTAGGTTATTATTTTAAATGAAAGAAGTAAATGTTTTGGGACTATGCTTTTGTTTTACGAAGGCAGGAGGGACTTATCAGTAGTCCGGTGCCATCATAAACGGTGATATACAAACAAATACAGTCATCCATTGTTCATTGTTTGAGTTATCTGTGGTACAGAAGCCATGACAACAGATTTATTTTAGTTAGGCAGAAAGATTGTTTCCTGAAGCTTTAAGGCTTCCAAACATTTATGGTTATAAGCAACCTTGGAGGATTGTACACATTCAGGACGCATCAAGAACCAGAAGCAGGATATTTGATGATGCTAGGCATATTTTCAAATTCAAGAAGAGAGAATTCCTTCAAGATTGGGTAATAATACCATAGCTCGCTGAAGATTCTTAACTATGGAAAGAATTTATTCTAGCTCTGTTTAACTTTTAATGTGAATGGAGAATACGATCAATTGATTCAATGGCAGATCCACCATGCTTTTAAGTTTGAACCAGAATAATTCCTCTTAATAGCATCTTGCCAATTGCAATTCGATCTACTTCACCATTGATTGGGCACTTCATGGACAATTTTTCACATTGCACTTACCACTGCATGGCTTCTGATAGAAATAAGGAGCAAATCATGGAAGCATTTGCGATATATTTTTGTTAGGGATAAAAACTGCAGAGATGTTCTTTCTCTAGGGACACATTGGCAGCAAACCTAGTCACAAAGTTAATGTGCTTGTACTCATTTAAATATGCCACCACTTAGTTCAGGCTATCAGTTTCTGTTTTGGTGAATGTTTTTGTTGTATCCTAGAAAGCGACCTACACTGATTTATTACCGTCTATTTAAGATAAACTCGGCCTGTAACAAAACAACTACAGCCACCTTTAGTACTGCTGGATATGTTTGTTTTCTTCTAGAATGTTATGGTTTTAATAATAATTTTGGAAATTCATTCTGCAGAGAGCTTGCTGTGGGTGTAGTCAACTATTTGAAGGCTAGTTTCAAGTTAATGGCTGGCAGACTGTGGAGATATGATGACCGAAAGCCTTGGAGATGGACAAAATGTAAAGAGAGTTGTGGTCTTGTGACACCTTCTCAGAGCAAGAGGAATCTTTCTATAGAGGGTGGTACTGAGTTTCAGTGTGTGTGACACATATTAACTTATAAGCAATCTGGTTTCCTCATATTCTCAAAAGTTGAAGAACTGATGGTTGATCATTTTCTATATGAATACGTAGAGGATGTGATGCTTTATCTCATATATGTGATACCCTTTCTTTTTGTTGTCACCAAGTTAAGCAATTTGGCATAATTTGGAGGTCTCTATTTATACAGTTAATAGAAGAACGAAAGCCAGGTAGCTATGTAAATTTAGTTGAATTTTATTCCGACATACTAACAGAATACAGAAAGCAACAGAACTGCTTGTGGTGTTCAATAAAAACAGATCAGGTCCTCTATTCTGCTTGTATTCTGACAATGAATTAAAAAAGTAAGTGTGGCTACATCAAGCAAATGATTGATCTGTATACTATGCATTTATGCCTTCGTCTGCAAGGAGATGCAATGCTGCTAATTTGGCCATGTCCTCGAACGGCTTTGTAGTGACCAGATCAGAAGCATGGGCTGCCTCTTCTTTGAGTTCATACTCGACTGTGGATTTCACAATACACTTATCAGATCCCATGGCTGTGACTTCGAAGCGGACCCTATACATTGTGAAACCCAGTTCCAGGTATCCTCCCTCAACCACCTCTGCTACTTTTATGCGCTTCTCATCATCAATTATTGTATACTTCTCCTTGTATGAACTCAATCCTGGTGTGCCTGTATATATTACCAGAAAACCAGATATAATGAGATATTATCCTGACGTACTGTGCAAGTGTACTGTAACAGAGAGCACTTTATTTCTCATCATAGATACAAGTAAAGTTTGCTAATTTCAGAAAGTGATCTGTACCAGGTGCAAAGATAATCTTGAAGATTGTTCCTACTCCTCCATTGCCTTGTACGACCTCAATCTTGTCAACAAGAGGCAGCTTTTCTTCAACGAACTTCGCTAGTTTTAAGTCGGTGCCATAAAGGTCCCACACCTTGCTTGCTGGCACGTTGATTTCAACTTCACTGGAAACTTGACCATACATCTCTCCCCTTCCCAAGTGTGCCCGCCTTTAGCCCTCTGATGCTTTGTGTTGAGAGAGAACTTGGAGTTGTAATGGTTCTGAGAGATAGAATCGGGACTTTAATTAGGCGCTTGTGAAGATATTTCTTGGGGGTTGAGTATCATAGACTAGTGGATTAGATTGCACATGTCATTGGGACCTCAGGAGACAGATTATATACAGAAACTCCCGACTCTGTAATCTTCTCTTTTGAACCATGTTAGACCTGACTCAAAATGGTTGGCAATTTGAGAATGAGACAACAAATGTCTGAATTACTCAGAGACCACATACAACAAACTTCCCTTCTCCCTTGCTGAGAGTGTGTGGTCACTATAATTCCCATGTCAATATCAGACAGTGTGTTATATCTCTGTTCTGTGATGTGTTCATCTGACATCTACGATCAGATGCTATCAGTTAATAGTATCAATGTACTTTCCATGTATTTATATACTCCTCTGTCTGAATAGATTTCACCATTTGGTTGGAAACTGATTTTTACACTCCCCATTTTTATTTTTACACTCCCACTCACCCCTTCCATGTGAGAGCACAGATTCCTGTGCAAGAATCTACTCCTCTCACATGAGGAGTGTAAAAATCAAATGGGGGAGTGTAAAAATCATTGCCCCATA
>CAAKMY010068027.1:0-15562 GCA_901111285.1 Corrigiola litoralis
TGAAAATATCTCTACATTTATTAATCAACAAAACAATTATCATACTAAAAGGGAACAACGTGAAAATGAATAGTAAACAAAAAATACACGAATCAATTACAAACCGTGCATCGCACGGGGCAAAAACTAGTAAGTACTATTAAATGACGTTGAATGCATGAGAACATGCCACATCGCATTCCACGTCAGCTCCAACTCAGCATCCACATCATCAAATACCTAATAAATCACATAACTAATGTGTGTCATCAAGACATTAATCATTAATATATGTCTTTTAAAATTCTCCAAACAAGGATATCAATAACCGAAAAAACAAATTAAGGTCTTATTCCAACTTTATTCCGTGAATGTAACTTCAAATGCACCTATAAAATTAATATGTCAAATCAATAGTCTTTGGCTAATTATTGTAATAGTCATTTTGTGGCATTTTTCCAACAATTAGGTCATAGGACATACTATATTGCTATCATACTCCTCTACCTCTATATAAAAATATAAGTTATAGCTCATTGTTAACGATCATCGATAATATCATTCTTTTTGTCATTCCCTTCATGCTTACCTACCGCAAACAAGAAAATTCATCACTAATAATGCTCAAAACTTTATGCATTACTCAATGAAGAATTAATATAAGGAGATCAAAATTTATTTATGTGCCTACGCTCATGCCTCATAGTGACCATATAAAAAAGTTGTTTAGCACAAAAAAAGACCAACGACAGCATATCGATTTGGTGATTTAAATTTATATCTACAACGACCATTCAACCCCTACCATATGAAAAGTCTAATAAAAAAAATTTACAAAACATGGGCAACATCGGGGCTAAAAACAACCGATTGGTATTATATTTATTACTGGTGCCATCAATCACCTTTGTACGACCACAAAAAAGAAGCTCGGCAAAACAGAAATAAAAAGAATGGAGTGGGTATACATATACCAATGGTATCGCAAAAGAATAAACAAGAGGAAAAAAAACTAAGAAATTGTTTCATACATTATGATTTTTCAATCATTATGTCTCATTTTCACGAAATTTATGAGTTAATATAAAATCATACAATCATTATTTGTTTTCAATGAGTCGACAATAGTTGTGCCAAAATATTATTTGATTAAGTATAAACAAAAACAATTTCGTGCATCGCACGGGCCAAAAACTAGTTGAAGAATAAACATTGTCATGTTTCATTGTTTGTTCATAATTATTAGAGGTGGACTAAAATAATAAGATGCTAAGCAAATAAATTAAATAACATGTAATTTAAGCTGGAATTAATGGGGAAAGTTATGGGCTATTTGTTTTTTGTACTATATATATAAAGCATAAGGGGAGTTTGTCAGCTTTTATTTTGCATACGTGGCAAATGAATCCATGTGGCAGTCCACGTGGTAGACTCCTGACATAGCAATGTCTTTTAATAGATATAAATAATAATAAAATATAAATATAAATATCTATACAAAAGCAATGTCTTTTAATAGATACATATGGATTTCTCTCAATTTATACAAAAGTATTATATTATATATTGATCGTGTCTCACGTCAGATATGACCTACCTTGAAATGACCTAATACCTCGCATTACTATAACCATTTATTATCACAAAATAAAAAATTGATCTCTTATCATCATCAATTCCCGTCTTCGTTTATTTCCGGGTAAGTTATTGGAGGGTCCTTATGTCAACAAAGAAGTCTACCCCCATGGGGCGGTGTTAATTGAGGATCTCACCTCGGGAAAGGAGTTAAAGGTGAATGGTCTTCGGTTGAAGGTATACCATGCAGGTCCGATGATGGAAGAAGTTGAGAGTTTTGTTCTGAAAGACCCAACATACGAGGACTAGTTCGTTTTCCCATATCCTCGTCGAGCTAACGACGTCAACCAATTCAAAGCGCTTCTCGGGAGGCAACCCGAGCTTATTGTATTTTTTTTTTTTATCTATTTAATTTTAGTTGGTTTTTTTGAGTGAGTGGATGCTTTTGATAGTTTGCTTATGTTTCAGGAAATCGAGGAGAAGAGCAATCCGCGACTCGTGCAACAGTGCTGCGACTCGCGGACCCGAAGAACAATTTGCAACTGCCTTCGCGACTCGCGAACCTCATGTTGCGACTCGCGGAACAGTGTCGCGAGTCGCAAAGCCTCCCCCCAAAAAACATAGTCACTGCCTCTGCAACTCGCGGAGTTTGATTTCTCTGGAAATAAACCCAGCACTCTCCCTGCATATTCTGATAGCAATCTCCACTTCTGTATCCCAATCAAAACAGCTCCTGTTAACTCCCCACCATTTAAGCATCTAGTGCCAGGCATTGAAATAAGAGTTCTGCTATTGTCTCATTTTCACCATTACACAACACACACTCTTCACTAATAGTCTGATTCCACTGATGAACCATGTCCTTGGTAGCAGCTCTCCTCCACAAGAAAGTCCATAAGCTAAATAAGAATCTTGGTTTCCACACAGTTATTTGCTAAGATGCTCTTCCAGGCCACATGCTCACCTTGGTCATTCAACTTCTTGTAACTGCAAACTTCTTGTAACTGCAACTTATAGAAAACACACTTTGAACTGTAATTTTAGACCAATCTCTATCAAAGATAGCCAATTTTTCTTTGACTGATATCGCTTTCCTTATAATCCATGAGGTTGTAGTTGGTATCTTCATATCCCATACCCCTTCACCAGATTTCATATAGTAGGTGTGCACTCACTGTACCCACAATACTTGTTTCTCACTTGTTAAAGCCCAGAGGAGTTTACTAATAGCTGCATTATTCCAGACCTCTGGACTAGTGAGATTCAGCCCACCTCTGCTTCTAGAAGTACAACACTTGTCCCAGCTGATAGGTGTTTTTCTTGAAATGTCATCCTCACCACTCCATCGAAAGGATCTCAGCCTGTCCTCAACCAATTTTCGAGCTTTCTTCGGAATAATGAAGATTTGTAACCAGTAGGATTGTATGACAAACAAAACTGATTGAACCAGTTGTTTCCTTCCAGCATAAGAAAGCATTGTAGCAGTCAAAGATAGTGGCGCACCAAGGTATTTAAAAGGAAGTTTTCCTTCTTTCATACCTAAACTATGCACCAAATTGTGTTTCAGATCATCACCTATTCCACCACAAAACAAAGAGCTTTTTGCTAAATTAGCATACAAGCCTGAAGTCTTTGCAAACTTTTCAATAGTTTTACTAATGAGCTCCACTGACTTGATGTTGCCTTTGCTGATGAAGTTATTAAACCCATCTAACCCTGGAGCTCTGTCATTACCTATACTCTTTAAAGCTTCCTCCACATCAGCTATAGTAACCGGCTTAATCAGGAACTCTTGTTGATCTCTATTCAATTTAGAGCCATATTGTAGAGCTTCCAAATCAAGCATTTGTAACTCCTTAATGGCAGACCCCAAAAGACCATGATAGAATTTAAGAACTTCAGCTTCAATTTCATACTTTCTAGTTAGCTTCACTCCATAGAGGGAATATAGATGGTGCATTGCTTTGAAGCAACCCCTGTCTTTCATTACAGAATGAAAATACTTGGTATTTGCATCTCCCTCTTTTAACCACTGTACCCTTGATTTTTGCCTACAAAGGCTCTCTTCCAATGCAGCCCACTTGTGTAAGATAAGACCATCTTGCTTTTCCTTTTCCATAAGAACTGCATTGAATCAATCCAATTCTAGTAGAGCTTGAGTTTGAGAAAGTTTAGTTCTTGCCTGAGTAACTCTATCAGATAAGCTCCCAAATTCTCCAACATTAAGCTCTTTTGATCCCACTTTAGTTATTCTAAGCTTCTTCATAATACAGCTCACACCAATTCCCTGTTTCCAACAATCTTCCACAACACTGAAAAAATCTGAGTGAGTAGTCAAGAAATTCATGAATCTAAATGGTCTTTTACCCAAAACTTGCATATCAGAAATAGACATAAAAAGCGGACTATTATCTGATAGCCCTGGATACTGTACATCAACAATTGCACCACAGTATTTGCTATGAAAATACCAAACTAGCTTGCAATATTTTCATTGCACATCTTCTTATTTGTTTCACCATGTGTACTGACAACCCAGCCTCTTCAGTTCAGACACTTCTGCGTCATCAATACAGCTCTGAAAATCTTGAGTCTCTTGCACTGTAACTGGACTACCATTGATTCTGTCATCAGGTGATAATATATTGTTGAAATCACCACTAAAAATCCATGGCTTAGTCACTATAGTGCTTATCTGTCTCAACTTTGCCCATAAAGCATGTCTCAAAGCAACAATATTGTAGCCATATATGAAAGATGCAACAGAATTAAAGCCATTAACCATTGATATCTCACAATGGATCACCTGAGCTGAGATAGAGTTTATAGTGAGTTGACAAACTCTGTGGTTCCACAATAACCATATTCTGCCTCTGTCAAGTTTGTCACAATTATTAACATAATTCCATCCCTGAGGAACCATATGCTTAGGAATTTTCTGACTCCCACACACTGAACCTTAGTCTATAACAAAGCTACTATATTACACTTATTCATGATATACCTATTTTTTATATCCTTTTGCCTATAGGGCTTGGAGATGCTCCTTACATTCCATGTATAGTGCCCTCATTGTTTGTCCCTCTTCCCCAAGAGGAGAGAACGAGTTCTGAAGATTCATACCCCCTAGTAAAGCTGGTCCTTTACTCTTCTGCTTACCCTTCATAGGTGCCTGGACAAGTATATTCTCAAATGTGGCCACCTTGGGTGTTTCAACAGCCCTTCATTGTTGTGCCACTTTCTGAACTTGAGGTTCAGGCTTTTTCTTAGCCCCCTTGTCCTCCTGCCCATTAACAGCTTGAGTATCAACCTGAACAGAACAATCCATCTTACACACATGACCAAACTCCAAGCATTTATTGCAGAACTCAAGCTTCTAGTCATATACTATTTGTTGCTGAAAAACATGTCCATCTGGATCTTAAATCTCCACATATTCAGGCAACTCTTTAGCGATATTTATCTCTACTAGTAAACGTGCAAACCTGATTCTTGATTGTTCTTTGGTTATTTGATCAGTATATAAAAGTTTACCAATAGCACTTGCAATTCTTCTCAAAGAACCCAAAGACTAGCACGTAACAGGTAAACATGTCAACTTTATCCACAAGCGAAGGACACTCATATCCTCTTTAGACATATCAAAACTTGCAGTCCATTTCTTCAAAATAATAGGTCTATTATTGTAGAAATAAGGACCACCAGCCATGATATTATATATGCTTTCCTCAGAAAAAAAAAATCTTATCACATAAAACCCAGTAACATATGCAAAAAATTCAGGCATAATTGAGCAATTCCACTAGTCAAGAATGAATCATTTTAAGTGAGAAATATAGGGTTGTTGTCCAACTACATATAAAATGACTGAAGAATTCCATTTCCCTTTTTCTTTCTCAAAGTCGTCCTTAATCAGTCTAACCCTAGGCTGCCCACCAACCACAACATGTGGAATATAAGATAACAACAGACCATTCTCAAGAATTCTGTTACCTTGATATTCAACACTATGCTCTGGAGATTCAAGAACAAGTCTCCTCTTTGCAGTGGCAGCAGGAGTGGGTTGTTCTGAGGTTGCCTCCGTAGTCTTTTGTAACTTTTCTGCTGATTCTGAGGTATCATCTTAGACTCAAATGTCACCTCTTTGGTTGTCTTCCTCGTACCTTTGTTTTTGGTCATGAAAAGATAAGGTGCTGAAACTCATAAAACCTTACCTTTTTTACTGAGAGAAAGAAGAGAAAAGGGAGAGCTTCGAATTCTCCTTTATAGGGCTTTTTCAAAATTGCCACCTTTTACGATACCCCCGTTTTAAAATCACTACCAAAACGACTTTCCAGTTACTTAAATTTAAATTTTCCCGGAATATTCCCTACTGTCCAGCCAAAAAGCTGTTTTTTTAGCAACTTAACATATTAAATGACTATTTTACCCCTTTTTAATCCTTCGTCCTATCTTTTGGGGCAACCCTTTCTCTCATTACTCTGTTTCCTCCCTAGCTTTCTTCCTCCTTCCTTGTTTCCCTATTTTCCTTCCTTCCATCCTCATCCTCTTATTCACTCTCTTTGCTTCATTGTTTATTTTATCACCTAAGTCCATAAATCAACATTACTCTTACAACATTTGAAGGTAAGTTTCTTTAAATGTATGTAATTTTTGAATTAGGGTTGAGGGAAGGGAAAAATTGACACCCTTTGTTTTTTTAAATTGGTACTCATTTGTATACGCTCCCCCCCCCCCCCCCCAACACACCACTTTCTTACTCTGCTCTTCATCTTTTCTTCTTTCGTTATTATACTTTCATCTTCATCCTCACTCTCTTTACGTCATTGCATATATCTCCACCACTTAAGTCCATAAAGCAACACTACTCATACAACAAATAGACACTTCAATGATCATGAAAGTTTGTCCATAATTTCGCATGAAATTAACATTAGTATTAATAGAGGATAATGGTTGATTGTGACCAATATGCAGTAGGTTGTTGAGAGTTGATGATAAGGAAGGGGGGATTAAGGCATTAGTAGAAGAAGTGCAATGGTTGTTGGAGTTTTTGAGGGAAAATTAAAAGGTATTTTGGTAACTTCATTTTTAAGTGACTGAAAAGAGACTTTGGTGTGATTTTAAAACAGAGGTATCATTAAAGGTAGCAGTTTTGAAAGAAATTTATAAAAGATAGCAAATTTGAAAAAGCCATATACAAAAGGTAGCAGTTATCAATTTTCTCAAAGTAGAAGCGATGGATACAATCCAAATGCTCAATATGATCACAATTCACAAGCAAATCAGAATCTACATAGTTATGCAATTTACAGAACCTAGTTTTGTACCTGTGAATTTTCGAATATTAACATAGCAGTGGTATGCCTATAGATCTAAAATAGAAGAGAACGAAAAAGCTATATAGAATTATGTAAAACACCTACTACTTCAATCCCCTAACAAAAAGATGACACCTTTCATTCTTCTCAAAGGATGTGACATATTCCCAAAGCTTTTGATAACTCATGGATTGAAGAGTTTTCTGAAAGGTCCGTCCTTTCTGTCTTTTGCAGCTTCCGTTAAAGCAAGGAACCTCTTGAAACCTGTAGTGGCTGCTCCTCGGCCCAAAGCAGCTGCTCTTGCAAGCACATCTTCTCGAGAAGCAACAGCAGTCGATGAAGATGGACCGACTATAGCTGGTGGTGCAGGTGCAATGGGGGCAACTGCTACAGCAGATGGGGCCAATGATGGTTGTTTGATGCTTGACTTATGTTTGTTAAAGTCATCCAGTATGGTTTGCTGATCTGTCTTCTTTAGACCCTGCATTTTAGAAGACGTTTTGATACTGATGTTAAATGGAAAGTAACAAAATGCATACATCATAAATAAAATTATATCAAATCCCCGTGATTGCATATCCAATGACTGGAAACAAGTAAGCATGATGATGGTTATTGAGGAAAGTCGCGGTATAAATTGCTTCCAAAAAGAATTCAAATCAACAGAACAAAAAACATATAGCAAATTCACACAATCTGTGACTTTGTTGAATAGAAAATGAACTTACTAGCATAAAATTGCCCGTTTAGAGGGGAAAACATTGGAGTACAATGATTACAAAGGGGAGGGAAAATTCGAAGTTGTGACCTAATGTTTACAGAACCTCAGTCTTCATCAAACAACAGTGTTGCGAAAGAGAAACTTACCAAAGAAGACTACAATAGTATCACATTTGAGTGTGGGGAACCCAGAGACGTTCAAAACAGGCACTGAAACAGGCTAAGTTTTGCCAATGGCACCAGTAACTCACAATTATCGTTAGAAACTGGATGCATACAAGATGAATGACCATGATCACAGGAGAGAAGTGATCTAGGCTATCTCTCAGTCTCAACATAAAAGCATTCAGCAGAAGACACTCCAAATAAATTTTGTTACTTGGTAAGTAAGTAGTTGCTACGATATATAGCTAGCTAATTAGGTAAGCCGATAAAGACCCCGAAAACTCAGGTGGAGGTGCAATTGTATAAGGAAGAGTGCAAGATAATGAAATCACGATACAAGGCAAAAAATTACAGACATGAGAATCACATAAGCACAGAAAAATCAAGGCACTGATTAGAAACGAAATTAAGTATCACCTTCAGTTCCAGAATTCGCTGAAACTCAGAAGGAGTTCCCTCTGGCAACAAAGCACGATAAGTATCTGCCACAGAGTCCATGGGGGACAATATAACCTGTCAAATCATAGATGTGTTAATCAAAGTGTCATACAGTGTCCAAAGATTATTCACCACTACCATTATCACTTACCTTCAAGAGGGCTTCTGCTTTGCTCATCTCCCGGGCAACAAATTTGGAGTAGCTAGAAGCACCAGATGTCTACGTACAGAAAGAACACAATGCTGATTATATATAAGGCCACACAAACAAAACAAAACAAAAAAAGGCAGTGTAAACTCCGGCTATGGTGGGCGCCACTAGAAGCAAGCACAAATTCCAGGTACATATTGAGTACATTCTACATAATAGTGTGACTACCTGTCAATGTCATACATGAAAAAATGTAAGGAGAACTCAAAAAATACATTAACTACCAGGGTAATGAACCTTGTAATGATGATAGATGGGAACCAGAAACAAACAAGCGTATCAAATAGAAAGTGAACTTCAAAAGGCAAAACACTACAATAATTAAGAGTTGAATCAACTTCACAGCATAATGTTAAAGGTCAATAGGAAAAATGACCACCTAGAAGTTTACTGATCAAGCTCAACCAAAGTTAACCACGATTGATTGCCAACAAATCTAGCTCATCAAAGCCTTGCACAGGCTTTATGTCTTATGTTTTCCAAAAGCCACAAACAAATTCAATAAGATGTTTTATCACAGAAAATATTTACATTGAACAACTTATTAACCACAAGCGGAGCAAAATAATTTTGCTATAAGGATGAAATCGAAAAGCATAGTGACAGTACTGAGGAAAATTCCAAAGCAACAGCTTACTTGTTTAGCTAGGGAAGGAACCTCCAGAAGAATTGTTTTTACTGCTTGAGTATCCAAGAGCATCTATAATAAAAATGATCAATGGCATATTGTGTCAGTATAATCTTTTTGAAAGAGATTGTCAATTATCACATGATAAATAAGCATCTGATCTTTTCATGCACTTCTAGTAAGATTGACAATTTCTGATGCACGCCATAAATTATACTGTTACAAATTAGGAGAGGACGGACAAGTAACAAGCTGCATAAATTCACATCAGAAGCTGAGACAGAGTGCGCCTATAGTATAGCTTGTTTTCAAGATGAACCAAAACAGTTTGGTGAAGACTTCATCTCATTGTAATCCAAGAAGAAACATAATGTTAAATAAACCCTCATAGGTTCATAGCTACACCTATTACCTGCTGGGCTCCAGTTTCTGAAATTTGCTTGCATTTGAAAATGTTAAGATAGAAGCGTGGGCCAAGAGATGAAGCAAGCTGTGAGGAAACAAAAAAAAAGAATGAGTTTCAATCAACTGGCTCAGACAATATGATTTGCACAGAAATTCCAGTATAAAATACTTCATAATTGGTATCTGTCGTAACAAAAAAGAGATAAAACCCAAAAATAAGTGGAACCAAAAGTCCTAACACTATATTCGTACTTCTACGCTACAGGATTGCTCTCAAACAGTTTAAGCATTAGAGAATTCTTAAAAAGAAAGCAGCATAACTCTTCCCACAATGACCACATGGAGAACTTGACATTGAAACAGTGTCTCAGTTTAGGCATAAGTTTAGATGCAAAACCAGAATCCCCCATTCTACGTGACCTCAAGGCGACAAACTACAAACTTACAAATATCCAAATAGATGATAAGCAGATATATTTAACATGCACCCTGAGTTACCTTGTCCAGAAAAAACTGGAAGTATATGGAGGTCAAGAGACTCCCAAGGACAGGGATACTACTTGTAAGGATTTTATTTATGCCATTGACATACCTGCATACAAGGAGATTCATTTAAGATGTGGATTCCAGAGGACTCATATCAGTCTACACATCCAAAAAAAGCATCTTACTCTGATTGGTCGCCAACGCTTTCTAGTGTTGCCCAGGGAACACGTGTCATTGCAGCCATTTCAACATCGAATTTAGTTTCCAAACCGTGCACTAGAGTTATCAGTGACTTTGTTATGACTGCTGAATACTCATCCTGCAAAATCGTGTATCTTTAATACACACTTAATGCAGAAGTCCATCACCTTGAACAGTGTACTTAATTTACCTGCACTTCTGAGACATCTACTCTATCTGCAAATTGAGGATCAATTATCTTTGATATATTTTCCGCCAGTTCACCAGCCTATCAACAAAAAGGATAAAAATTAATTCACTGCTATTAAACATTTGTACGAAAAAGATATTTGGATCAGTTCTTGACCATTGTCAGTATAATGTCCAGTACCCTGGAAATTCTGGAATCATCAGTTGGCTAAGTGGACTTTTTTTTGGTAAGCGGTAAAAAAAATCAACAATAACTAGCTAAAGGGGTGTCACCGTTTACAGAGAGAGACAGTTGCAAAAATATGTAATGACTTCATGGTATCAACAAATTCTGTTATTATGGAATAAAGAGAAGATAAATGATGCTACAAAGCAATAAGTTCCGACTATGCAGCAAATTTCCCCTTCTATTGGGGTGTCAGGTGAAATGGGATCAATTTTACAAAGAGAATAAGGTGTCAGATAATCGGGATCAATTTTGGCTTTATCCATCACGAGGTCCTTGTTCTCTGATTAATGGGTGAAGCCAAAGGTAAAATTCATCCCAATTCATCTAAAAATTTTGCACTTCAGCACCCTGACATACGGCGTACTTATTTATCGATAACGAGATGTTTCGTGAGGAAGTGATGACAAAATCAAGCTCATGACGGTGCCTAAGTAAAACTTTCTCCAAAGTTTATTGCGCACCTCTGCGAAATTACTGAGAAATAGCGGTACGTATGAGGTACCTAATTAGAATTCTCCCAAAACAATGGCAAGTTTCTTGCTCAAAAAGAAATGAGGAGTTAACACTAAATTAGTTATTAAAATTGGCACTTTGTTCATATTAAGGTACTGAAGTCTAAATTGTTCAACTTAAGGTACTCATGTCACTTTTTCTGTTAAGTTTAACTGTAACCCATTTTACTGATTTTTCATGTGAAATTAATGAAATTATTTTTTATTCTATCCTCTTTCTTTTCTCCTCAACTAGCACTGTACCAGTGGCCAGCCTCCAAAACAACCATCCCTCTCTCTCTCCATGGCTCCATCTCCATTTCCCTTTACCTCTTCCATGATGCACACTCAACACTACAGCTTCAACTCTAGCCAATCCTCTCGAACACTCCGACCTCATACTCATAACCACCAAAACCATTATAGAATCTCTTACTCATATGCAAATTCTCTAACCACCACATATTCCATCATGGCACATTGCAGGAATTTTGGAAAGACTTATACTTTGGCAAAGATATTGATTGAAAACCCTGATACTATTTATCGCTTGGATCATCAATTTTATACACACATGGCTTAACGTTGTTACTTTTACACACATGGCTTAAGGTGGTGGTGGGAGAGGTGGGTCGGAGATGGGATTGTAGGGGTGTGGGATGTGGCCATGTGGGCATGGATACGACTTGGGGGTTTAAGCAGTGGGAGAGTGAAGAAAATACATGGATGCTGAGTTTAAACTATGATGTTGGGAACAAAATATATGAGTTGGGGAGGAGGGAGTGGTGGTTGTATTAATGATAACGGTGGCAGCAAGAGTGGATTAATTAGGCTCTGTATGTCGGTGGGGAAGAAGATGTACATGCAAGCAATTCTAAATACAAAGAACCAAGAATTGTTTTTTAATTTGAAATAAAGAGAGCCAAGAGTTCTATAAAATAAAAAAAGGAAAGAATTTGGCTTGGCTTGCCGTTAACTCTAGCAGCAAAAGTAAGGAACGGTAGTACCCAAGCATAAACTTTTTGGACTTCAATTCCTTATGGTGAACAAAGGGCAAACTTTAATACCTTTTTCAATGCTTAACTCAAGAAATGAGCTAATTTGTCGGCATTCCGATGAGCATCTGAAGAGAAAAGTCCTAAAGGGCCGACAAAAGCAGGGAAAGATCACAAAATTCCCAAACTGAAGGTAATGGACACTACAAGATATAGCAGCCTAGAGTTCCCCTAACTTCATAAAAGTAGTATAAAAAATTCCAAATTATGACCATACACGGAAAAATTGCATTAAACAAATAGCTACAGTGAAAGATGAGTGATTAAAAGCTAAACGGACACAAACTATAATGCCGAACAAATAAATCAACGGTATCTAGGTCTATCTACTAACAGCGTAGGCAAGGAAATCAAAAATAACTTCTTAATAATCAGCATGAACACAAAATCCAACGAAATGGAGAATCTGCTGCTCAATAAACCACAAACCTTGCAAACAACTACTCCCCTCTCACTATCTTGTAACCAACAATTTCAGAAGCTACGGATTTTTTAGTACAAGTACCAGGACCTCCTCAGAAAGATCACTTATCAATGGAAGTATGTTAGTCACAAGTTCCTAAGAAAATCACTGTTAGAGGACCACTTATGTTTCTATGGCAACCAAAATGTTCAGAAATCTCAACCAAGAGAAGTGTAAGGCTTATAAAATAAAGATCTTATGGAGAGAAAACCTGCAAGGAACAAATTACCAACTTGGTTGTCTTATAAATGGTCGGAAAAGTTGAATAATGAATCCAGATCAAACAATGCTTCATTAGTTTCTCACCAATTTCACACAAGTATATAATTTCGTTCAAGCACAGAGCCGTTGATGTAGGAAGTAAACGCTTACAATTTCAAACAAGTTCAACCAAATCAAAAGGGACTAACCGTTTTATGACAGTATTCAGCTGTATTCACAATATAGCAGATCATCCTTTCATCTTTCTCAGAAGTCTGATTGACAGGTGAAAAAAGGAACAAAAAGGAAACACAGTAAATTTGGTTTGATACAAGAAGACAAGGAGAAAACAATTGCAAGTATAAATCATTTTATATGGAACCTTAATCTGCCCATCCATTCCAGTGGCTGCAGCAACAATTCCTGTTCCAACCTTAGGCAGTCTGCCAAACAGCTTCGTTGCATATGCTTTAAGAACTTTTTGAAATACCTAGCAGTAGAACAACATCAGAATTATGCATGTATCTTCTTTTTGTTTTTTAATGTAGGTAAAAGAGATGGACTATATCAAAATTGGCTCATAATACTCTACCCAGTTATGATAATGAGTAACAGATGGTCAACGCACTTCAACTCAAAGGGCCGATTGGACAGAGCTCTGTGTAACAGTTATTACGGCTGCGTGAATCCGACCCTCCGGTTTGTCCCACTTGTGGGGGAGCCTCTTTGAAGGCATTGGGGTAATGTAATGTTGTATATAGGTAAAAGAAAAATGAGTATATAAATGAGACACCAAGGAGGTGACATCCAAATACAAAAGCCCTATACAAAAGAAGGGCAAAAGGCATATTTGCAAAAGAAGGGGTAGTACCCACTAACCACACCCCCCCCCCTCTCCTTTTGGTGTTTCGTTTATTTACACAATTTTTCATCAAGCACAAAGAACTCAAGCCCTTAAGCTATCGTACATAAATTAATCAACTAAGGAAAGAAGACATAAATGTTGCTTAGGATGTAA
The DNA here is from genome assembly GCA_901111285.1 of Corrigiola litoralis. Classification (NCBI taxonomy): domain Eukaryota; kingdom Viridiplantae; phylum Streptophyta; class Magnoliopsida; order Caryophyllales; family Caryophyllaceae; genus Corrigiola; species Corrigiola litoralis. The sequence continues at coordinate 13,776 of CAAKMY010068027.1, forward strand.
TTATAATTTCCAACTATACAGCAACTTCAGAAAAAATGACTTCGAGAACACTCTTTTTCTTCTAAGAATCCTATGACTCCTCTCCTTCACCATGTGCCACTAGATTGCCAGAGGCACATCCTGCAAACATCAGCAATCCAAGACTTCTTCAACTTTTTTTCCTAAGCAACAAGCACATCATGGCCGGAAAGAAGTTGCATCCAACTCAACTAATTGGAACGTAAATTGTGAAGTAAGATTTTCAGTTCCAGTCCTTTCTCTTTCATTGTATGATTGGAACTTTATGCCATTATGATACTTTTCTAGGAGTTAAAGGATCTGCATAAAGCTAGGTACAAGAGGTTATCATACCAAATACTTAGAATAAATGCTTACAGAAGGCAAGAGCACCTTGACAGTCATAGGGAAAATGAGTTTCAGCAGAATACAGAGATATAGTGATCAGGGCACTCGAAGATTTACTAAACCAGGTAATCACTCCATCTGCTATTACTAATACCTTCGTGTAATTCCTATTAAAACAAAATGAAACCAGTGCCAGCTTTGCAGTAAAATCAAACCCTAAGATCCTAACATAAGGAAGAATCTACCAATCGTAAACTCAAAAAAAAAAAAATTGAAGAAAATTATATATTCAGAAGAAAAATAATACTGCTCTCATCTCAATCTCATTAAACACCAAGGTACAACAGTCACATAAAGGCTTCCACAGGGATGAGAACCTAAATGCGATCAGACTAACAAAACCTTCAATGGAGTTAAACAAGCACCTTAAACAAATTAAACAATGTCTGGTTCTTTGTCAACGCACTGCAACGCTTCAAGGTTCTCCTGATTATCAGAAAGACCTACATCCAGTAACAGAATTGTTCAGTTGATCCATTAAAAAACAATGGTAGTGTAGGAAAAGAACAACTGTAGCTTATTGAATTAGACCATATAATAAGATGTGCAATTAGAAATTGTATTTAAAAGAACAGGAACGGAGGAGTCGATTAATAGAAGAAATAACTATTACAGGCCAAAATTACCTCTATTCAATTGTAACTCCTTATTATTACTGATGTTTCTTCGTCTTAGTCGAACACATGCAGATTGTTTAGATAAGGGGATGATGAAGGAAGAGGAGGGGAAAGTAAGAGAATAGAAGACATCCATATACCCTTGTTAGATATACGATTGGGGAAGGAAAAGAAAGCGTATGTGGGGGATACATTTTCTCTACTTCAATAAATATATCCTCCCAAAGGAGAAAGATTCGGAGTGAAAATTATAGCCGACCCTTCACTTGATCCCTCCTCCAAATTAGGTACCCAACACATTGTTAAGAAGTATACGACTTGGTAGAAGTATATGACAAGGATATGGCAAGCATTTGTATGTTTACTTTTACTTTTCTGGATCACACACAAGCATCCAATATATGACAAGCATATGACAAGTATATATTCAAGGTCTTGGTTATGAACCAAACACAGATAATGCAAACTTAAAGGAAAAACTCACGTTACAAAAATAGTTTCCATGTGCACACTAATAACCTTTATGGACCACATCTCAAACATCTAAGATCAAAGGCATAATAGAAAAAAAAAAAAATAAGCTAATGGCTAGTTTGGAACCTGGATTTCAAATATTAGCCCAAATTCGGTTAGTGGCAAACCAGCGGATTTGAATTTGATTCAGCAGTTCCAATTCTAATGAAGGTCAAAATAAGGTAAACCCAGATACAACCCCCACCCCCTGTTATTTAAATGAATCTCACTCAACTCTTTCTCTCCCCCCCC
>CAAKMY010068048.1:2808-17961 GCA_901111285.1 Corrigiola litoralis
TCTCATTTAGAATTATACAAGTTTTTGTTGATATAGTAAAATAAATTTATCTCATCAAACTTGATGCATAATTTTGAATAAAATATTGTTAATTTCATATTATAATAAAGATTGACTCGGCCCCGATAATAAATGACTCAAAAATGATTCAAAACCGACCCGAAAAAATAAATTACTTGATGTGTTCTGGTCCAGATTATGACTCGAATCGAATCCGACTCTCCCCAAACTAACAGGAAACGGATATAACCATAACCAACTCAACTCACCTAATTGCCAACTACCAAAAGGACCACATTAGGTTCACATGTGTACGCGGGGGGGGGGGGGGGAAGAGACCTTTACCCCTCTTTCACCTTCTGATTCAAGTGCGGTTGGATTAAGGTTTGAAGAAAGTCTTGAAATTGTATCGAGGATCAGTAGCTAGACTCGAGTGGCCCTCGAGTGGGTCTCGAGCGAAAACAAACAGGTTGACGAGCAGCTTTCACTCGACTCGAGCGAGATCTTTTTTTGTGGGATTCATTTATTTTTCAGCAAGTTTCCTTAATACTTTAGGTTTCTTTATTTCCTACGTTTTGTTTTGCCTATTTAAGTACTTTTCTTTTATTGTATCGGGGAGACATTGATTAATGAAATTTGTGAGTTTACAAAAGATCGTTGAGATCGAAAATTGAGTTAAGACTGACTTCAATTTTGATTTAAGCTTGAATTGCGATTTAGTTTAGTGGGTTAACACGGATTGGTATATGGGGTTAATCACAGTTCACGATCTATAGGTCTAGATCGTTGTTCATATCTTTTATTTTATTGTTAAACACATTAAAAACACAAAACACATATTTTTCAGTTTTAGGATTTGAGAGTTTAATTGAAGCGATTGTTAATTAAATCGAAACTTCCGCGCGTTTCGTATCACCTTCCTACCCTTATTCCTCTGCCACTCACAATTCTTCTGACCTACCCACATTGTTATCACACATGGTTGTGGCGGAAAAAACTTGAAATTTGGGGGTGTACATGAGTATCTGACCTGATGATTCGAAACTCGATACGTTTCGATCTAAACCCGAGTCAACCTCACGAAAGAACACGATTCTCAAACATTTCAAAGAACTCATTGGGCTTACTTTTCCAAAAAATTTAGGCCAAATGATCTCTTTCCTTTTCCTTACCATTTATGCAACATTATGTCTACTATTTAATTTTAAGTGGTTTAAAGTATTAATTATTTGGCTTAAAATGATCATTTTTGTCATAGTGTTGATAAAAAGTGATCAATCTAACCTAATTCGTGACCATATATAATTTGAAGTTAAAAATTAAACCCTTTTCTATAGGAAAATCATACTCACCCACCGCGTGGGTACACACCCACCCTCTCACATGATCTTTAAAAACCGTTTTTATTTTTAAAGGTAAAATAAATTATGCGAGAGGGTGGGTCAGTGGGTGTGAAACATGTAGCCACCCGGTGGGTATGTATCATCTCCCCTTTCAATACTTTATGTCTATGCAACACAAATTATCTAAAGATACCGTCTAATTTTATGATCAAAGTAGACATGATTATTATTCGGTTAAAATTGGTCACTATTGACTTAAAGTGATCATTTTATGTTATCACAAATTATTAGTTTAACAACCGTGCCATGATGGCACGGTTTTTATAGTCATTGTTTTCTAAAATCGTGGATAATATAGAAAAGGATGGACATTTAAATATGATAATGGTGTAACTAACACTTTATTATATTGAGAATGTTCATAATTATCATCTCAAACATTTTTTTACTACCATTTAATGATATTAGAGACATTTTTCTGTATACTCAAATGAAGTATCATTCTTATCTTTTTCATACAATGAAGATATATTAATAAATGTAAAAATTGGTGAGATTTCTCTTTGTCTCATGTTCAACCCCTAGTGAGACCAATTGGGCTTATTACCTTACCTCTTTGACTTAGCGTCTCTAATATTAGCCTATAAACTTTAAGAAAATTGAAACTTTATACGTTCATGCATTAATTTTTTTTTATTTTATAGAAAGTAACATTAAGATGAATATTTTTTTTTTAGTTATGATTGTCGAATATAATATAAGTTAATGTTCATGGATAGTCTGTTGTACATTATAATATAAAAAACGGAAAAAAGAAACTCATGTTAGCTATTTAACCCATATATCATTATATTATTATACTAAAGCAATCATTTTGTCCTCAATGTGTTTTTTATCTGCTTTGCCAAGGGTCGCCCTTGAGACTGATTAGGTCGCCTCTCCCTTAAAATGAAAAAGTATCTATTTTTTAGGGTGATCTAATCAATTTTAAGGGCGACCCTTAACAACTCTCTTTTGATGATTTGTGTCTTAGTAGTGCCGGGAAAGCATGAGATATTGGAATGTGATGACAAAATGACATTGTGAGTATGGTGAACTGCTTCGTAGTGGATGAGAGTGTAAGTACCGAACTTGGGAGTTGATGGTGTCTCTTAAATCCCCTCTTCTTTGGGAATATTTTTATTAAATTTTGTCAGTTAATTTGAAAAAAGAGGGATTCAAAGGACATAGGTACATAAATGAATTTTGTTAATCTTTTGATAGTTGTTGGTTAAAACACCTTGATGACTCAGGAAGTCGGTTCACCTAGTACTTAAGGCGGTACATGAGAATTATTGTATAGGTTTATAGCTTGCAACTCTTTTTATGATTTGTTTTCTTATGTCCACTTTCCAATTTGTCAGCCCGACCATGCTCCCACAATGTTGAAGATTGGTCGTTATTTTGGGTACACACGTAATAAATGGAGTTTGAAGTTTAAGACAATGTGACTCTCAAGTTCAAAGTGTGTAAACTTTGTTTGATGGTTTGTAAATCAATCCTTGGTATCACTTGACACATGTAATTGCGTACTATGATGTAATAATATATGGATGTGTCAATAGCAAAATTTTCAGAAAACGGAAAACTAACAAAAAATATGAAAGTGATACTTGACGCAAATGGTTATTGCTTTAGTATGTATAATGATGATATATGAAAGTTGATTTTTTTCAAAATATTAAAGGTCAATATATTATAGTGTAAATAAAATTTGTAACTTTGTATTGAGGATAATCTACTTGTTTAAGAAAAGGCAATTATCTTTAAGTTTATTAGAATGATCTTAAATTATCAAATGTCAAAAATTTAGAAATCTTTTTATTGTTAATAATCTTATACGTTATTATTCTTTAGAGGATTTGTTTATTTTGGAAGCTTATATATCATATAATAATAAATTATCATATGGTTTCTATAATTATGAGATTTGGTACTGTGGACTTTTTATAAACTTACCATAAGTTTCAATATAGTGAGATAAGATTGTTATTTGAAGCATTTAAATAAAAAGAAATATATAAAAATATGTGGTAGTGACACATGACGGAGTCGTTTACTGCTTTAGTATATAGTATAGATTAGAAAGACCGTTTATTTTTATTGTAAAAGTAGACTAATTTTTTACTAGCTAAATTTTCTTAAGCTCCCTACAAGCCCAAATTAGTTGTAAATCTATATGACTTTATTAGATCAGCATGGCTTAGTCTACTTTTATAATAAAAATAGACGGTCTCTTTCAAGACTAGCTGGTTATCAGAGCAGTTATGCGCCAAACCCATAAAACCCACAATCTATACCATGCTCCGAGAACATATACTCCCACCTAGTGTTGTCGAATAAGGTACAAGAAAAATACTAGAAGGTACAAGAAATAATAATTTGCGCGTCAGCTATTGCCAGTCCTGTCCGCATAACTTCCTCATAACAGCACATAATATTTCCATCTTTCATAACTGTAACATAATAAAACCTCTTTCACTCTAATTTGTCATAAATTAAACCTTAATCATAATCATAACCATAATCATAATCATAGTAATAACAATCGGATCAATTTATAACAATAATAATAATAATCGGAGTTAATTTGGATTGCCATGGAAATTCGGTTCAAATTCCGTAGCTCACCGGTGTTTGATAGTATTGATATTGGTGAACAATCGTCGATATCGATTCGCGACCTTAAGTCGAGAATCGTGTCGAAGAAGCATCTCAATCTTTGTCAGGATTTCGACCTTGTTTTTTCCGAATTTATTTCCGGCCTAGGTTATTATAATTATTGATATTCTATCATTTAGTTCAATAGTTAGTGAATTTTATGTTAATTTTGCTGTGTTTCATTTTATGCAGAGTATACGGATGAGAACACTCAAATTCCTAGCGGTTCGAGTGTGATCATCAAGCGTGTGCCGGCGAAATCATCTCCGTTGCTCAGGTTGCTTTGATTTTTGTTTTTAATTTTGGTTAGTTGTATATTTATGTGGATGTTCAAGTGGTTAATTGTGTTGATTGGCTGTTGTTAAAGGTAAATTGGCGAAATTGATGCGTAAGTAGTAGTAGTAGTTGATAGGGGCAAATTATTAGGTACATCTGAGAGTAGATACACTCAGTTTTAACTTTAGGCATTTTTTATGTACCTTTCATACTTTGTTGTGTACGTCCTATAAATTAGAAATATGCAACATTTTCACTCTGATATATAAATGTACATGCAAGTATACTCGATAGTACGTACTATCAGGTGTATGCAATAGGTTCTGATAGATAGGTTGCTTGTAGGTTACCTGGTCGACATGTGAAAATTCCGTTTGGTTAGCTTGTTTTAAGTCTCCCTATGTTAATGGAATTAAGTTGTTGATAGTTTCCGTGAGCTGTTAGGGTTGGAAGGTTAACCGTTATATGAAGTTCGAGTTTATGGATTATAATTACTTAAATACATGCCATATGGGACCTTAGCATGGGTGTTTGATACGATTTGATCGTATACTTGGTGGAATGTATATTACTAGTAGATAGGTTGTTTGTAGGTCATTTTGTTGACATTGCTGAGAATTTAGGTGTGATAGCTCTTTTTCGCCTATGTATGTGGTGTGGTTTGGATGAAGGTAAATTAATACTTTATGTTGAGTTTCTGTGACAAGGTTCAAATGTTGATGTGCTGTGTGAAGTAGTGAGGAGTATGAAGTTTTTTTTTTTTTTGAAAATGGGAGCATTATATTAACTAATATCAAGCGCCGCCAAAGCTTTATGGTTTAAATGAAGTAGTGAGGAGTATGAAGTTTGTCGTGAATGTCTTTGAGTTTCCTCGAATGAATATGTTGATAACGACCCTGAGCCTTTCAGGTTTGGAAGTTAATTAGAATTGACTGAATAGGGTGTATCAAGTATCTGATTTTGCTAGATACATCATACATGCCGTGCACTCAACATTTTAACGGAAAATGGACTATCCTTTCTTGGTTGCTTTATGGTTTAAATGAAGCTAAATTGTTACTCCACGTGGTCGAGTTTGCATGCCGAGGCAAAAATGCCGTTTAGCAGTTTGACGTAGAGTAATAAGTTCTGTGTTGTGCCCATTTGAGTTACATGTATGACTAAGGGTGCTAATAAACTGCTTGAGTGCTTGGTGACTTGTAAGGTTGGATTTTCCTAAGAAATCACCAAAATTTTAGGCTTACTATGTTCAAGTAATGGATTTGACCAGGTATATTGTGGAGTATCTCATTTCTTCTTAGTGGTTCCTGCAATTAATAGTCGGGGCAAGTTTGCATGCCAAGACCCAAATGCCAATTTGGTGTTGAATGAGAATCCATTCGATTTACTTGCTACGTGAAGCCTTTGGGTAGGAAGCTTTTTAAAGATCGCCAAACTTTTAGGGGCACATTATGTTCATGTTAGGGATTAAATAACATAGATACATGCCATGTGGGACTCCTATGGTGGCTTGACTTGGAGTATCAGTTTCTTCTTGTGGTTTCTCGATGTGTTAGCTTGATCACATAAATAAATGAAGCTGAAATTGATGCTCCATGTCAAGTTTGCATTCCAGGACTTTGTTATCCATAACCTACATGGACCAACAGAGTATCAAGATTTGGTACAAATAAGAATTTTAATAGGCTGCATGGTAACTAAGTTTGGAAGCTTGTTAAGAACTCCCCAAAATTTCAGTGACATACCACTTACTGTTTTGGATTATACAAGTAAGACTAGATACTTGCTATATGTGTCTCAAAATGATATCTCCATGTGGAGTGTTGAGTTCATTTGCCGGTAAACAATTACTTGATTTTGGATTCCTGTATTAGTTATAATCTTTCATGCCCTTATGATTATTAGGCTAAGTCATTTAACTATCACAACATTCAAGTTACGTGCAAAAGTTTCCTAAAATGTGTGTTTGCTAATTTTCTTACAACATATGTTTTTAGATAAGAAAAACTTATTACTAATAAATAAAGTAGTAACTTTGAATGTTGAGGACAAGAAGTCCTTGCACATAGAGTGGAGAAACTTAGGACCTGTTAGGAATCTTTTTTAAAGTCCACTCCCCTCATTATTGACAGACATTTTTAGATTGTCAACTTCCATTAGTTTTCTTCCTCCTCGAATAAACCTTAGCATCAACCTTAGCATCTGCTTTTGATTCATTCTTTGTTGGATGAACAAAGGTTCTATCCAGTTTCTTAAACAAATCGGCAAATCGCTAGTACAATCATCGGCCTCCTGGATCCTAAAGTCACGCCATTAGTTCTATCTGAGGTTCTGGATCACATGTTGACTTCAATATTACCTCCTCCTGAACTTAAGCTAATTTTGAAGTCCCTACATTTTTTGCTGCCTCCTGAACCTTGATATTGCCGCTCCCCACATGTTCCTCTTGTTGGTGGATATTTTTTTTATTCATTAAACAAATTAACATCGTCTAATCTCGAATCTCTTAAATTGAGTTTTGTGAACATAGCGGATCTAATTTCTTGATAGAGTGATGGACCCTGTACGTTGTTGCTCCCCTGCATCTCTGTCACCCTCCACATAGGGGGAGACGTTCCTTTGAGAACTTTCGTCTGAGACATAGGCTTTGCTTTTTTTTTTTTTTATGCTCGCTGGTTTTGTCCTCTTTGCTACTGAGTAATACTTTCCGATGAACACTGGCTCCATATTTATCATCTGTGCTGAGACCCCTTATATTGGTGGGCTCGTAAAGTTTCTCAATATATGTAGAAATATTGATAGGAAAATCTTTCAGGAGACCTTGAGCAACACTATCAGCATTTCCCTAAGAGTGTCCTCGAGCGACACTGTTACTGTATATATCAGCAAGAAGAAGTGAATGTTAGCTTCAATTTTGCATTTTGTGTGCTCTTTCTTCTGCTATAAAAAAGAATTTTTTTTAATGAAATTCACTTTCCATTATGCGTAGCTTTCTAACCCACTTACTTGAGCAAGAGAGATTTGGGTAAATTAGAAGAAGAGTACTGTTGATCATTTAATTTATATCACAGTAAAGGAATTCTTGAAATTTAAAAAATGTGAGATTGAGTTTCACAGCATCAACTGAGTATGTAATTGTTTGATGTGAGTAGTCTCTTTGTTCGTGGCAAGGGGAACTCTTAGAAGCACTCTCTGGACAATGCTAGAGCTAAATGCCTTTCTTAACTGAGGCTTCTTTACCCTATATGTAAATGTCGAGTTCTTGTATCTGGTTTCATGCATTAAATATAATAGTTTGGTGGTTTCTTTTGGATACTATAGGCCCTTTGAATTTGTATTACAGCATTGACTGTAATTTTGTGCTAGGTTAAGTAATGATGTTTCTGAACCTGAAGCTATATAACCATACGCTTTTGTGAGAATTGATGGCCTCGTTTAACCTGATGATTTAGTGTTTAGAATAGCAACAATAGGCTATTTGGTAGAGCTAACTATATTCGTTAATAAAATTTTATAGAATGTTACTAACAATCACATCTGACTTGAAATGGGTTTTCATGAAGAAAGATGGAAGGGTATGAGACTAAGCAAAGGTAATAATTAATAGGGTTTTGCATTATGTCTTGTTACCATGTGGATAGAATAAGAAGTGAAAACTTTAGTAACTTCTGAAATGGAAAATAGGGAAAGTAATCAGTTCGGGGAGAGCTTTTTCTCTAGCCCTCCTTTTGTACATGGCCGTCACTCCTGTGGTCTCTTCTTAATATATTAATTTTTACGGTAAAAGAAAAGAAACATACCTATGTTGATAGGAATAATTATACAGAATGTTTAGGTAACCTATAATTAAAAATGGGGGGAAGGATTTTGCTTTGAATAGATATTTGTTGATGTCACTTGCAGATGATAGATGTACATAGATTTTTTTTGTCTGTTAAACGCACATAATCTCAACGGTTGATTGGAAGCGACCTCTGTATTACATGGTAAGGTTGCGTACACTTGACCCCTTCCCCCATACTCCACTTGTGCGAGAGCCTCTTGAAGGCACTTGGGTAATGTTATGTTGTTTGTTTTTGTTTGTATTAACATATTTTTATTGCCAGTGTGTTGTTGTCATTGTATTTCCTAGAATGTGAAGGTTCGTATACTTGAAAGAATCATGATAATGATTCTAGATTGTTGTGATGAGTCATGAGGTAACAATGTGGTTGAACTGTAACCTGTTTCCTTTGCTATTGTTCTTGATTATCAAGCATTTTAAAACTTTGCCATTTCATGAATCAACTTGCTTGGATTATTTCCTTTGCTGTGCCTCATGATTTATGTCTCTACAGGGAAACTGATGTTTCAGCTGGGTGCTTTGCTGGTAGGAATGCCAGTGATGTAAATATATTTCAACCTCCTGTTGTGGTATGTTAAGGATACTGATCATCTTTTGTTTTATAGCTACTGTTAAATTTAGGTAATTTTCCAACAACGAATTCAGTTTATATCCATGCGTTAGAGTACTGAGCATTGCCGTCGACTCTCTAGACTCTAATACCTTTCCTGTTCTAGGTATTCATAGTTAGTTTAAGTTTTCATAGTAGTAATCACTGTCTGGCTGGTGTCTTGTGTGGAAGATGGTGTCATATGGTTTATCCTCTATTGAGAATGCAAGTGAAGTTTACATAATAAATAAGAACAAACTGAACTTAGCGAAAGCAACATGAATTTTACAAGTGGTGATGGTGTAATATGGCTTAATTAGATAGCAAGCCAGAGTGTTCATCGTACTTGTAAAACTCTTACTTCCCCCAAAGAAAAATAAGGAGAAGCATACCCTATAGCTCTTAGTTGAGTGACATACAATCCGAGGGCTTAGGCTTCTGTAATAGATCAGCCCTGCCAACCTAAAGCATCTAGTTATTTCCTAGGGGCAAAAAAGTCTTTTTGAAGACTAGCCAGCTAGCATAAATAGAGAAGTTGTGTGAAATTGCCGGGCATGTGAAGTGTGAGATCATTTTGGAGAGTTAAGTAGTTTTAGTTTGGAGAGAGTGGGTCTCTCGAATACCCACCTTGCTCCTCAAGCAAGCTGTCCCCCCTTTTCCCCTTTTATTTCTCTGTAATCCTTCTTCATTATTTCCCAGAAATATAAGCGTTTCCTCTTTGTTACATATCGAGATAGCTCAATCTATCAGAGCTTCCTTGTTGGGTTCATTATGATTTCTACTTATAGTTTGGACTGATTGAGAACGTAGTTTTCGTTTGATGAAACAACCTGCTTTTCTGATGAGTATCTTTATGCGTATTCCCAATTATTTGATAGGAATGACATAGCACATGGAGAAGTTTATGTTGGATGTCCCTGTACTTGCTTATGCTAATAAATGTGATTTATTTTTTTAAATTTTATGGGTGTTTTGCAGGATGCCGGAGTAAATGAGTCTGATGATTTTGGGGTAGACTTGTGTCCGCCTTCTAATGCAAACTTAGCTGATCATGTGAAATTGGCATCCAATAGTGATGCAAACGTTTTGACTGTCAGAAGGTATGCGCCCCTCCACCTTCCTACTTCTGCCCAGGGGTTAACAAAGAAAGGGTAGAGATGACAAGTTTCACTGTTGAGATATGTAGTCTTAACTCTTAAGTGTGGAACAAAAAACTTTTAAATGTCCTTTAAAAAAAAAAGTAATTGCAACTGTGTAATTTTGTGCATTGTGTGTGCTTGTATGTGTTTATCTTGTCACTTCTTTATCTTGCTTTGTCTCTATTTTAAGTAATTTTGAAGATGATAGTTTTTTGTGTATGTGCGTGCAGTCTCCAGTTGAGTCTGATTTTGGTGTGGGTAATTTTGGTAGTGTGTCTCGTGTCTTCAGGCAGACATTGTCATATTTTGTCTACACAAGCACCCTTCCTTTACAGCATACTTGGAAAGCTTGAAATGCAGATATTAGATTGTATCTAGTTTCACTCAATTTTCTCGACAAGAAAGAAGCATAGTCTGACGCTTATGGAATGGGTGGTCAGATTTCATCAACATTACAGGAAAAGACATTCTTGTGAGTGCTATTTTTAATAATTTTTAGGAGGAGAGGGGGGGGGGGGGGGGGTTGACTTACCCAAGACATGTTCTACATCCTCCCACCAGCCACTCACCCAGATAGAGAAGAAGTTGTTTTACAGTGGCCTGCAGGTCGAAGGCTTCTCATGCCATGTTTCTTACCAATTTAAATTTGATTTAAGCATCTAAGGGAGTAAGGGTAATCTCATTGCGTCAACTAGTCACCATTTCTATCCTTTTCTTTCTTAACGGGCCATTGGATCACTTAATTGCCTGACAGGAGTCTTTCAACTCTTCATGAAACTCTTAACTTTTGCTGAATTTGTAATCTTTTTGCCATCTTGCCCTGGGCTGTTCAGTTTCGCTATCCCACAGCACCAACAGCAATAACCTCTTCTCTCTCCTCTGTAACACTGTCAAAAATTACCGGCCGCCTGGTCCAACTATTTCTATCCTAGCCCTTCAATCTTCAAGACAGAATAAATGGTAGATGTTGTTCCTGGACAGCCTTTTCGAATAAGGTATGTCCTAGATCTAGTTGTCGATTTTGTCAATGCAGAACCTTCATCATGAATTGTGGCAAATACACCGAAAAGATGTTCCCATTTATGAGCTTTTTGAATACATTCGCAATGCATCCTTCATTAATTGTAATACTTTGTAATATTTTTGACTTTTAATATAAGGAAAATTTGTTCTGAATATTCCCAAGTTTGCTTGGTCTTCCATTTTTATTCCCAGGTTTGGATTATTCCTTAATATTCCCAACTTTACCTCATTTTTTCAATTTTTGTTGCTAATTACATGTTAGCTTTGATTAGCCGGTTGCTACCGCTTATGTGGCATCTTTTCCCCCCACTCCATTATCACTACAAAAATTGAAAAAATCAACGAAACTTTGTTCAGGAATAACCTAATCTTGGGAATAATTTTGGAAGACGAGGCAAACTTGGGATTATTCTTGGGAAATTTTCCTTAATATAATTATTTGCTTATTGGAAAAAAGAACCTTTCTGTAATTTTATGATGCACTCTACTTGGTCCATACGCTACTTGGCTTTTGGATAATCTGTGTCTGTGTATTTACGTGTGTCTTCATGTACGTGTGTCATTCGGGTGTCACATTGCCTCTTGTAGCTGATAAAGTGGGCCTTCCATGCATATGTACCCTATGATAGATTAGCGTTTATTGAATGATCAGCCTTGTTTTTGTTATAATTGCTAAGTTCTTCTTGAAGGCATGTCACTAGCTGACTAAAATGGACATTTTGTATAATTGTATATAATTGGATCTTTTCTCAACATGAGTTGTTCGATACAGATGCTCTGGGGAACTTCCAGCGACATGCCAAAAGCTTGGGGTGACCATTTTTAGCCCATCTACTCCAAAAGGTGTGTTTGTATTTTATAGAGGAGAAAATGGTCATCACTTGTCATCTTCCTTCTTCCTGAAACTTGTTCTTCTTGACAGATTCTAGCCTGCAAGAGGGGAGCACATTGGTGATGCATTCTGAGCTCAAACTTGAGAATCTTACTAAGTTGGATAGGTAAAATTCTTATAAATTTAAAGGAAGGGGGATAGAGGGGATAGAATTGATAGGTACAGATCCTTCAGCTTTTGAAATATTTTCTGATGAGAGGTACTTGATGCTCATCCTTGATCTGATTTGGATTTTGAAGAACATCTGGTGAAAAGCATATATCCACGGAGAACAGTGATATGCCATCAGAGCTGAAATGTTCCCTATGCAGAACCCTTTTTAAAGAGGCTGTCATGATACCATGTTGCCAGCGCAGCTTCTGTGATAAGTGTAAGTTTTCTGTATGTTTCATTTAAGCTGGCGCACTTGTGGAAGTGTTGATTTTCTCACATCGGAACAATTGGATGACTTGTTAGCTTTACTGTTAAGTGTGTGCTGGGAAGGAGGTGGGGGGGGGGGGATGATTACGTCTGGCAATGTTGACACTGACACGTCCAATTTTTATCGGAGTGGAAGTTGATTACGTGACTCATACAAGACAAATGTGAAACTAATGTACTAATATTTGACATGTAAGTCATCAAGATCGTTTTTCGTTAAAGATAGGACAATTAAAGCTGATGACAACCCTTGGATATGCTATCATCCTTGGCTACATGATGAGCAAGAAAATGGTAAATGATTTAAGAATTCACCCTCTAAGTTATGTATCCAAGTGAGGGTTGACAGGGTGTAAATTTACAAGTTTTGCTCTATAAGTGGATATTGCCTCTCTCCTTTCTCTCTCTCTCCTGCCCCCCTTGTCTACCTGCCTCTCTATCGCATGCTTTCTCTCTCTCCCCCGCTTTTCCCTCTATGAACAGATTATAATTCAAACTTGTAAGGGAAAGTACTCATCCTTTGCCTGCTCCATTGGAGTCAGCATATTTTATTTTTTTTTTAATTTTGAACAACAAAGTATTTCTCATCACCTTGATATTCGTTGTTGGTTGTGTTGATGTGTCTCCTTTGCCAATTTGATTACAGGCATTCGTCTAGCATTGGCTGAGAACCCCAAGTGTCCTACTTGTTCTTCCAGAAAATGCAGACCAGAGGATTTGCTATCAAATGTTTCACTTCGGCAAGCAATTGAGCGTTTTCTTGAGCCTCAACTTCTACGCAATGGCTCTGAAAATGAACTTGACAGATATGAGCCAGGTACCGAGTAGATCTAATTGTTTGCACAACCAATTTATTTCGTATAAGTTTTCGTAGTATAGCTTAGAAAACTTTGTTGACAAAGTACAACCTTAGGTGACCGTTAAACTAATAATGTACAGACGGTGAATCTGGAATCCAAGCGAGGGATTTGTCTTATGCTGTGCCTGTTCGCCAAAGAGATATGCGGCTGAACCAATCTGCGAGCAGGAAGATACCGAACCAGTTATTGCCAAAGAAAATACATGATCATGCTGGTCTTGACATGCAAGGGAAGCCTGGTGCACTGAAAGATTTAACTGAATTTCAAGGGGAAAATGAACCTCAAAATATGGCTGGTGCTAATGAGGAAGGTAAGGACATAATACCTCTTTTTATGTATTGTAGTGTTTAATCACATACATTTAGCAGGAGGTAATTAGGAGCTGGAATATGGTAATAAATACAAAACCAATTGGCCTTACAGTTTGGTGTGAATGTATTCTCCCAAAAGCTTGTTGCGTTTTTTTTTCTTCCTCTCTTGATATGTCCATCTCTCTCATTTTCTGGGAATATTTTTTTTCTTTGTACAGCAAATTCTTGCATAAAAAACAAGGAGGTGTTTCGTGCTTTTACCAGAGGTATGATCTTTGCATTCAGCATCATGAACTTATGAATAAAGAGCTTTTCAATGTAACATGTGAGCTTTGTATATTGATGTTGTGATAATGCCAATTCTTTAGGTGTCGAGAGGAATTTCACGGCTCCTGGCAGACTAAACAGGGTAATTACTGGAACCTTTTATTGATGTTACTTTAAACACAATCTATGTTAGTAGGAAAGCATCAGTCTTTGTGAATTTTCAAAAGTGTTTTGAAAATGAGGTGTTGGAGGCTTGTAGCTTCCTTCCATACCAATTTTAACAAATTCATGTGCCCTAATCCCAAGGTTGAGACGAGTTTTTAGTGTAATGGACTATGATTCATTTGACCCCTCCCCAAAACAGAGAAAAGCACCTTTTTGACCAACCAAAGGTTAGGACAATAATTAATCAGCTATGTATTGACCCTAATCACATCAAATGGAGAGAGGAGCACTACGAAATGAATTTTGGTGTGTATTGATGCTTCTTCATGGTTAGTGGCCTTGGTATGATTGTTACTGTGTATTTTCTTAGTTCTGAATTTAGGTAGTGCTTTTAAGAACTTAGTGGGGTTGGTATGATTGATCTTATTATATTACAGGGTTTGCGAACATGTTACATGTGTGGATCGCCAGATCATTTGATTAGAGACTGTCCTAGTGCTGCAACTTCTCGCACAAGCCACTGGAGTGGTATGTGATCTTGTCAATTCAGATTTTGCCCACTTCTCTTTAGTTTATATCTTCTGCTGGCAAACGTATTTCGCAGTTTCATCTGATGTTGCTATGGTTGTCCTTGGGTTCAAGGGGATGCCTCTTTTCCAGGAGTTCTTCCAAGTTATACACCACCATCTTATTGGCCTGGGAGTCCTCCGCCGATGAGGCCCATGATGAACATGTATGGTGGCCCTGGGATGATGTTTTGCAATGCCAACATGGCTCCAGCTACTCCATTTGCTTTCAATTCATATGCTCCATCAATGTATGGTGGCTATCCTATTACCAGGTACATGCATTATGTTTATCTTCATTTAATTGTTAATTGGTTTGTCACTTTGTTGTCAAATTAAAGAGTTATTTACTGTTGGAAATTTGAGTTGGGAGACTGTGGTGCTGTCACCTGTTAGTAACAAATTATCGTCTTAACATCTTTTCTGTTTCTTCCTGAAATTATTTTGTTCTTTTTGAGTAGTAGTAATTCAAGAAGTCTTTTCGTAGGCTGGTCTTTTTAGTCACAAAACTTCTTCCGATAGATCGAATAGGTGGAAGATTAATCACTTGTAACAAATCTTGTTTAAGAAGAAGATATAAAGCTTTCCATGAATGAAGGAATAAAGCAAGCAAATAAGGCATTCATAGGCAAGATCAATAGATGCATCGGTCCAGCTGTCTTGTAAGGGTCTCTAGGGTCTTCGGTTAAAATTTTATTCTTTCTATAGATCCCTGATTTGTTTCCTATATGCACTTCCATTCCATCCGACTACACTGA
>CAAKMY010068071.1:0-23710 GCA_901111285.1 Corrigiola litoralis
AGATTACAAGATAATAAAAGGGAAAGGGGGATAGCTTGCTTGAGGAGCAAGGTGGGTATTCGAGAGACCCACTCTCTCCAAAACTATAAACTACTTAACACTCAAAACTGATAACACACAACTCATGCCTTGCTATTTGACTTCTCTATTTATGCTAGCTGGCTAGTCTTCAAAAAGACTCTTTTGCCCCTAGGAAATCACTAGATGCTTCATATTAGTTGGGCTGGGCTGATCTATTACACAGAATCCTCTTTAAATACCCAAATTTGGTCATTTTTAGGCTTTCATACAACGACATGCAAACTTGTAAAGACTCAAAGATTCAGTACCAATCGGGTACAGTGTCCCTAAGCTTTAGTTTAGGTCAAGCAAGGTGTACCACTTGATACTCAAAAGGCTACAATCAATTCAAGCACCCCTTCTTCAGCCTTCTACAGGGATCCAACTTAGCTAAGGACTCAGCTACTTGTACTATCCAACTATTACTACCGAAGTGCCTTTACAGTTTGTTTACATACAAAATTTCGAGGACAAGGGAAAGGGATGAAGATAGATGAAAGGGAAAGGAGGGAGGTAGGAGAGAGAGAAAGATGTATCCCATTTGGATAACCCTGGAGGGGGAGGACATGGGACTTCAGAGATTTAGGATAGGGGAAGAATTCCTTCCAAATCCTTCCAATATGCGGAGGATTCGGTTTATTGAAGAAGGAGAGAAAATGAATAACCTCACCCCACCCTGTTGCTATACAAATAAGGCATCTTCCGCCCCTCCCTCTCCCTCCCCTCTACCTTCCTACTACGTACCATTAATTCCACATCCAAATTACCCATCTACCCAAATAGTTTGTCAAGCTCATGACAACAGAGCTGACACACAGAATTTCTAAGCCACCTCAGGTTTCTTCCTTCAGGATTGTAAAAAGATAATGTTTGTAAGAAATTTTTTGACTATTTAACATTCGACAGATCCTTCTAAGCATTGTAAAATACCAACGGCGCACCCCACTAAACATTAGGAGTTTTCTGCTAACATTTATAGAGAAAAGACAGGTGTGAAATATATAACTTACACAACACATTAGTACCACAGATAAGAACCAAGTCATTGCTAAACCTAGCGTGGAAATCCCGTCAGTCTCACTCAATCAGATTTTGTCTATAATTCGCTATTTTTCTTTTTCTTTTTGGCCTCCTGCAAAGAACAATGTCTAGCACATCATAGTGACACCATAGATTCTTTCAACCGGTATCTTTCAAGCAAGTAGTAGAACTAAATTGTAAGCATACAGAACATCTTCAAATATATACCAGATTTTAAAACCAAAATTAAAGGAATCTAAGGAGGAGCCATTAGTAAAATCCTTACATGAGGTTCCATTATTAACTTAAAGCACACAACACATCAGCTTGCACTAAGGAACAGCCCATCAGTTTCTATTGCAGAATTTGAAGCGATGAATGAGCTATCAGAATAAATATATTGCTCTTCTGATGTTTAAGAATGTTCAGTGTTTACTCATATTTTGCTTCCTTCTCTAACTTAAGTCCATGTCTTCAGATATCATACTGGGCATAAAAGGTCCTGAACAAGTCACTGCTTACTTAAAGAGGTCTTTACTTTGTCTTATTTCCCAAGAAAAATAGGAAAGACAGAAAGAAAAAAAAAAAAAAAAAAAACTGGCTGCCAAGAAGCCATGGTGAAGGCTTATGCATAAGACCAGCGGTGATGCCCTATAGTGGAGAATTCTCAGTTTGTAATAAGTTCCCTTTCAAGCTTATTCATAGTTCCACCGTCTATGTGACCCGGTTTAGATTGGTGAGATCTTACTTTCAAGCTTTGTAGACAAGGGGAAAAAATTAAAAGTTCCACACAGATAGGCCATTTAATGAACTTAATTTAGGTGGACACATAGAGAAATAGATACCGAAGTCTCTTTTGTCAAGTGGTTTTACATTGACTGACAAGGTGCTTAAAATTGCAATAGTATGGGGGGTAAAAAAATTATGTAAAAAGAACTAAAGTACCTAGTACTCCACCATGAGCTCCATAGAAATCGTATTAAGCCATTAGTATTCCCTAGACAATGTTCTTTGTGCTAGCAATCAAATGTAAACAATAGATAAAAAAGGCAGGTGAAATGAAGCTAGTGCACAACCTAATTGGGCAACTAGTTTCAATCAGAAACTCTGTAATAAAGAACACAGCTGTAAATCCGGTGGTGCACTGAGACATGTTTGAACAAACTACTACTTTCAAGGAGAGGAGTATGCTTCAGCGATTAAGCTAATAGATAAAGTCATACAGACCGTTTTAGGTACCGGTTGTCCAGGTTCTCTAGAGACGGGGGGAACCTTCACACACATCCTCCCCCACATCCCCCCCCCCCCTCTTCTTTGATACAGCAAACATTCTCCAATGAATACTACCCCCTCCGTCCCTCCCAACTCTATAGATATTTCATTAAGTTGTCCTATCAATATTATATTCATTTCTGTAGTCGGTAACTTTTTTGGTATTTATCGAAACACTATCATTTTCTACTCACATCCCCCATGTGCATACCTCTCTCCCATTTAAATTTCGCCAAAAGTCACCTATAAGCATTCTGCTTTTTCTCCTTAAAAAATGGTTGCAACCGAAATTTATAGAATTGGGTGGGATGGAGGGAGTATATGACGCAGAAACCTGTTTTGTCCTAAGCACTTGGATTGGGACTACAACTTAGAAGCAGCCAGACCAACACTGAAGCCACTAAGCAATTTTTTTTTTTTTTATCATTCAAATTCATATGTATTGACTATTCATGATGTTTGGGTAACTGAAATCCCTGGAGTTCTCCTTACCGAAAGATCATGTACTACAGAGTTATTAAAAAACAGACAAAAAAGAAAACAAAATATGAACAAATCTCAGCAGTATTTGGCATCCTACCAAAAGCATCAATCTGCTCCTCTTTAAGGTGTAACTGCACTTCAACAATAGTCCTTGAATTGCAGATAAAAGTCCACGTCGAACTCTTTTGGATGGATGCACACATATCTGGCAAAAATATTTAAAGCAGTAGCAAGTTAGATGCAAATACACAATAGCTTAAGATGAAAGAATATAGCACTCAACTATCTTTGGATGGATGCACACCTATCCATGTGTCTAGCAAACATTACAAAAAAAACAAAGTGCAGGATCTAGCCGCAGAAATAAAGCTTAGAGACCAAATTCTACCAGCTTTAGGAACATCAATCACACCACAAGAGCCATGAGGTAGAGAAAATTGGCTAATGAGGAACAATCCTCACTACAACTTAAACAGCTAATGAGAAAGGATCCTCACTGCAGCAATTCAAATCAGATGAAACCGATGAATAAACATACATGTGGAAATGTCTTGCTCAGCAATTTGTCAATATTGGCTGCAGCTCTTTCAATCCAGTCTGGTGTACGTCTAACGTGCAAAGGCCCTAGACCACCACCAACATCGGCACGTTGCTTCTCTCCCAGATCTTGCTTTGCAGTAACTTCTTTTGGACTTAAATCACCTACTGCAATGTGATTCCGAGCTTTAACGTGCAAGTGGCGTAGCTCCTCTAGAAATGATTGTGGAGATTCACTTTTATGAGAGTTCAAACTAGGCACTTTGCTAAGGGACACATGATGATCACATAGATTAACATCATCCTGAAGGACTACCATGAGAAATTCAGCCAAGCCTCTGATTGCGTGCTCAGTCGCTTCCGTGCTTCCAGCAGCCCCAGTAATCATGGACTTTGAGGCATGCAAAATTTTTGCCAATTGACTGACAACTCCTGGAAGAAAGAATGCTAGGGCATCCGAAATACCAACCTGCCAAAGAGGAAAGAAAGAAGATCTTATTCAGGAGAAATCCATCTATGAGCATCATCCGACACAATCCAGCAGAAGTTTTACTAGAGGCCTCTAAAGCTACTTGTTAAATAAAACAAATATATATTCTGTCATGAACTAAAAGGCACAACATGAAGACGTATCTCAGAGACTCGATCTTCCCTTTTCTGTTTTCTTTATATGCAAACAAGATAACTTGATTTTACCTTTGCTACAAGCAAGCGTAGAGTCAGAAGAGCTTCTATCCGGATCTTCGCACTGCCTCTATGACCTCGTGCGCTCTCCGCCTCTGCAATCTTTGCGAAAGGAAAGCAGATCAATAACAAAACACATAGAACACAGAATAAGCTTGTGCAAGAGAAATGACCACTTCTCATCAAACATTCAGGCGAGAGAGCAGACGCAACATACATTTAGCAGGAGAGAGAGCCAGTGTCCCACAGCAGCTGAAGCACTTTCTGATTGG
This sequence comes from Corrigiola litoralis, assembly GCA_901111285.1. Lineage (NCBI taxonomy): Eukaryota > Viridiplantae > Streptophyta > Magnoliopsida > Caryophyllales > Caryophyllaceae > Corrigiola > Corrigiola litoralis. The sequence continues at coordinate 4,329 of CAAKMY010068071.1, forward strand.
AGAAATGCAATCAAACATTCCTTTGGTTGGAAGTTATTCTCCAGATGTTTATCAATAAAGCTTTTAGAGTCTCTCATATCTAGAAGTGCAGGACTGACAAAACTGTGCCTACACGAGCAAGATGTTCCTGAGCAAGGAGTTAAATTTAAAAGCAATGTCCTAAAGCACTTTACTACTCCTTGCCGAAACTCCTCTGCAGCCTCAGATGGAGATAGCATAGCACCATAAGTTAATTTCTTCAGAATTACAGCCATCTGCAAGAAAGCACACTGCAAACATCAGGTGACATGTACCATCAACTTACAAATCATCGTCATGATTGCAAAGCACAGAATATATCAAAAGCTGAGAATGTAAAGACTAAAGAGCATCCCAAACTTATTTGAGACAAACAGATAAATGTAACAAGCCTATTAATGCTGGTGTCAACTGTAACACTACCCCGGGCCCCTAACCAGTCACAGACAAGGCGAGGCTGTTCCATAGCATGCATACAAGCTCAAAGGTTAGACTCAATAGTCATACCTGATTTACAGAACCTACGTAGCATTTCGATAAGAGTTCCTCTAAACACAGCAGTACACCTTCCGCAACAGCATCGCTCACTTTGTTTGGGGTTTGGTTGTTAAAAGGCATTGCAGATGTTTCTACAGAATCAAGCTTTTTAGAGGACCTGCCGCCAACTGCTGCATCCAATAGAAGCAACAAAGGAAACAAGGTATAGCTGAAACAAAGTACAGGAGTACAAATTAAGAACTCAGCAACACGAACTGCCACCCTCAACAATGAGTCAACAAATAACAATACTGCCACAATCAACAACGATGACAACAATAACCATGAACGCCTGCTACAATCAATATAGTGCAGACCACACTGGCAGTTATAAGCAACTCAACAGAATCACCAACAGAAATATATATTGCTCACCTCTCTTAAAAGACTCAACTTCACAATTCGTTCATCCATTTGTTAGTTTATACTCAATTTATCGTAATTAAAGGCACTTTTCAATTTGAGAACAAAAAAAATCTTAATGAAGACACACTTACTTACCTTTTGTTGCCACATGTAACAGGGTCTGCAGAGGTCCAAACATCGAAAAAAGCTCGCTAATAAAAGTTCACTCAAAACTCTTAGTCAAAATATAGTATCGAATATGCCACTTCAATTTCCACAATTCAGCCATAACCATTTCAAGGGTAACATTACACCATATCCGACACCCATATATCTGTATGCTAAATTATGGCAGTCGTAATACGACTCGAACAATCACTAATTATAAATTGATAGTACCCCTCTCTCCCAAACTCAAATTCAGAGATCAATAAATAATTTTATTGAATTCAGCTCAATCTATCCTAACAAATCCGTTTTTCCTAATAATCATATGCATTATATCAATTCTAGTACAGACCAAACCAAACCAAACCAAACCAAAACCTCACTGAAATTACTTCACACCATGCATGCCACTTCCGTGGAGGTCCACATGCTGGAAACAAAATCTAGTAATTAAATATCTCACTCCCCTTTTCTACTACACCATTATCTAAAAGACAGTCTATTTAGACCTAGTCACCAATTTACTTAAAGTGGTCACTTTCTGTGAACATAGTGAAAAAAGTGACCATTTTAGGACGGTCTAACTTAGACATATCTCATCCGAGACTCTCTGGTCTTCTGAACTCAATTTTCCATAATAATAGGCCATTTATAGGTCCATCTATTTCCAGCCAAGGATACATAGTTCCTTATTTTTCATATATAATTGACCAAATCAAAATGGGTCATAACACCCTCTGCCCTTCTCTAATAACTAAGTAGTAGATACTTGACGCACTCCATCTCAAGACTCGAAAACAGTCTTTAAGTAGTTGTTTGGTTGCACATGGAAAATACAGAAATTTGGAATTCCCGTATATGACCAAACAATGGAGTTGTTTGGTTGACAAATACTCACGAATTAGAACTCCCTAGGAATTCCAAATTTCCACAAAATGGTGGAATTTACTTATCTGTGGACCGTATACAACCAAACAACTTTAGCTAATTCCCAAGAAATGGAAAATATTAGGCATCGCAAATTCCTATAGAAAAACCAAACGACCACTAAGAAAAGTCCCAAGATTTAAAAAAGGGGCTAGCATAACTATTACTTTTGCTACAATTTTCTATTTTTTTTTTACCACTTTCTACCATTTTACTACAATTTTTCTCCCTTTTTCTACCAACTTTACCATTTTTGCTACAAGCTTGCTACGCCCTGCGTACACCCGACACCTCCCCCCCCCCCCAAAGAGTCTAAGGTTTGGTACTCCCAAGCACAAAATGAAGGGGGCTGCTGAGAACGGGGAGGTAAGGACCGCGCTAAAAGTAGGTAGTCCTGGGGGCAAATTATTAAGTACCGGCATTTTAATTTACTTTAAAAAATATTGTCAAAAAATACCTAATGGTACATACAAATATACTTGAGAGTACATATTCTCAAGTGTATGCAATAGATGTTGGTCCTGGGACTAAGTTATAATTTACGCCCCATGTGCCTCTTTAAAGGGCACCCTATGTTGTAGTTGTAGTTGTAGTTACACATTTCTCGGACTCGACTTATCATAATTCCCTTCACATCCATCGCATACAACCAGTTCTAATACCGGAAATAGCACGAAAATAACAGAGCAGAGTAACGAAACAACACAATAATAAAATTAAAAGAAAAGGTAAGTAAATGAGAAAGGCGTACTCGAAGAGGGGTTGAAGCGAGTGAGGAGGAGAGGAGCGGAGGAGGACAAGTAGTTGAGAAAGGGAAGGGGAGTTGTGGTGGTGGTTGTTGGGGTTTTGGGCAAGGTTGAGTAAGTCCAAGCAGCACATTTTTATGTCCGTGAATACACCGCCGCCGTTCACGGTGGCGGAATCCATGTGTCGTTGCCGGAGAAAGGACAGGTTTGAGGGTGCTTTTGGTGGTTCCGGGATGTTGCTCTGCTCACGCTGCTCCGGGGTTTTCGACTTTGGATGCTATGGTTTTTTTCACTATATTTTGGTTTTAACTTTAAAGTAATAATTAGTTGATATTTAAGAAGAAAGAAACAAAGTAAAATATACCACGTCATAAAAAAAAGGATATCGTCCTTTGAATAAATGAGGATATCGTCGATAAATACCACCATGAATCTATCAAGATGCATTCTTAAAGTCCGGTTCACAAAGTCCATAAGCACTACTGGGGCATTCGTTAGACCGAATGCTATCTTAACACTAGCATTTTGGGTGTTTCTCTCACTAGGGCATATGATATTTAAGAATTCTTGCTCCCAATATCATTCGTTTTCATTAGAGCCCCCATACAAAGCCAGTTTATAAAATGTGTAACTTTATTTTTGTGATAGAATAAATAGATAGATTTCAATACGAATGTTATGGATATGTATAATAATTTTCTTATATACAAAATTATTGATCATACATAACAAATATTAGAACTTATATAATACAATTATCTCTTTTAGTTCTGAAATTTATCCAATAACAAAAAAGACTCCTCACAATATTAGACCTAGTGGTGAAATGGAGTATCTGTTTGTGCAAGGGAGGACAATCACTTGGAATATATGTACTTGATATAATCAATGAAAAAGAAGTTACATATGTGGGTGTTAGCCCGACTTTACAAACAAATGTACAAAAGCCTCTACGTTGAGGAGGTTGTAAAGCCATACAAACATCAACGTTTGAGGCTTCCCTTCATCTCCCCTGGTTTCCTTTCCCAATTAAAGCCCACAAGGTTATTAGACATTCTCTTATATCTATAAAGAACTCCCCTGAAATATTACAGCCTTTCCAGGAATTGTGCAGCACTGTGGTACCTTAAGTATAATAATATTCATATATGAGCATGGTGGCAAATGTCTGACATCATTAGACCACTAGAGAGAATTTTCAAAAATGGAACTAGAGAATTTAAATGACCACAGACCACAGTAGGTGATGCCAAGACAGCCGTTAGAGTTAGTCCTTTGATAATCACTATATATATAGCACTCTGTCAAGGGGTCAGCGAAATGGACACATGATGTAAGGAAAATTCTGCATCAACTATACGACCCCATGAATTAAGGAACAACTATCCAAGTTGGCGCCTGTTTTTCAAATACGAGCTATGCTGTCACTTCTCTTGCATTTTCAACAGCTTTCGTATACAAATAAAGTCTCCAAAGAGTTGCGTTGTCCTGCAGGTGAAACCATTCAGTTTATAAATTCCACCACAAATATACATCAATGTGAAGGCAAGTAGGTCACCTGTTTTTCAAGATCAACAATAATCTCATTCGAGGATACATCATGCGCTGAATTTCCACGGAGGATGATCTCCAGAACTCTATCAAGATTCTGTGTTGGAAGTTTCTGAATCACTTTCGAAAGTTGCTGCTTCTCTTGGCGAGTCATCAGTCTACATAAATATGTACAGGTTAGAACACTTTTATGTTGCTTTTGAAGAGAAAGCATTATGTTGTCAGAGTTGCAACAGTGAAGCACAGCTAAAGGCTAGGTAGCAATCTTGTCCTTGAGGAAAACAAGTTTTACAACCACTTAAGGACAGTATTGAAGTAACACATACCAAGAAACAAAATGCTTAAGGAGTAATCAGTTAATGTAAAAGGACTACTTCCATCCAAATGCCCATAGTCCGACCTTTTTGCATTGTTAATACTACATGTGCAAAATCAATGTAAACAGACAACTTCAACAGGAAAAAGAGAACAGATCAGGAATGCAAAATTTCAAGACTCGCCAATGAAGGGTGGCAAACTCACACGGCTGCGAGCAAGTTCCATTCTAGATCAACTGATCTACAATTCTGTTCATATCTATTCAGGTTGGTACATATTCTAAATGGCATCACTAAGATTCAGCAGCATACTGAAAGGGCATAACATATGCTCCATCTGGATTTTGAGAAACTGAAGCTTCAGCAGGTCAAATCAGCAATAATTTGATTGTTAAACAGGGTCCCACCCAACTCAGATTTTTGTTGTATGCTTCAATAAATCAATGCGGTAAGAGAGAACTTTACCAACCATGATTAATTTAGAGTCACTTACATTGTCTATTGGGAAAGATGATAAGCTGGAGAAAATAGTAAGATATATGCAAAATATGTTGGCCTCAGAAAACTCGTTCAAGATAGGGAGACACAGGAGGCCGGGAGCAATAGAATCCTATGGGTAATATGAGTCGATGAAGAGTAGCTCAAAGTGAAATCTGCTTGAAAGAAGAGATGAAGGTAAGGTAAAAAATTAGAGTGGCTTCCAGATTGATAGAGGCTAAACATGGCCACATCAGTGACTCACCAGCGGTGCAATTTCAAGTTACATTTAAGTCAAAGGTGACATCCAGAAAGAACAACAGAGGCGCCTGCTGTTGAATTTAGCAAGTTCTGAAGCACTCATTCATTTGCCTTTTTCTTGTTATGTATGAGAGAGTTCCTATCAGGATGAGATTGCAGCAAGTAGACACCAATTGTACTTGTTTGCAACAGGATCCCTTTCTTACCAGTACCTGAGGCCTATAGGAGTTTGCAATTCATAAAAATCACAGGCAGTAAGCAGCTCTAGAAATTTTTCGCAGCCTTATTTTAGTCTATTAGACCATATTTAGATGGACAAACAACATGATAATTTGCAGCACCCAGATTTTGAGTAATGTCACATTCTGCATTAATTAAAAGGATAGGACATGATGTTTTTAGAGGTTAAAGGACTTTTTGCTCATGTGAGTACTCTAACTGACTAGGACAGAAGTAAAAACCTCATAGTCAACTGTACCTTGCTTTAGTGGTAATTTCCACACCTTAGAGCTCCATTACTCCAACTCTTCAATTTCCCTCAAACACCGGTGTCAACTTACATATAGACATGAGCAAGACTCTTTGTTACCTCACTTTCAGCCAAAAAAAACTGAAAAATTATCTGGAATTGGCAGAGTCCGATTCCAAGATACATACCCGTGTCAGAGACTTGTTGCCTACGCTACTCTAACTTGGGGATACGGATCTGATCCGACACGGAATCAGAGGACTTGATCCTTCTATTGAAAACATTTCAAGACACAAGGACCGGGTCAAAGGATACAGAGACTCTATCAAAGAGTAACGGCAGATTAAATTATTGGAAAACTGGTATACAAATTTTTAGTTTTATGGCAAAGTGGTGGGGCTATGCCTAGTACAAAGCAGATCTGATGTAAGTCTCTTCAAAATGGAGAAAAAGAGAGAGGACACAATGCACACGAATGACAAAAACAGCACGATCAAGTATATGTCATTTCTTAAAACAGCCTGATAGTGAATATCTAACAAAAACAAAGACCAGATGCCCAAGAGAAGCATCACAGATTCATTCTTTCTTCTTCTCTAGATCTAAGTTCTTAATTTCTGACAGGTAGACCCCATCTCATGGCCGACACTGGCTGTAGTGTAGTATCATGTGTCGTATCCGCGGATTCGGGATGTCACCCAGCAGGCATGTCCGAGTAACATAGCTGGTAGCCAAATTGAGTAACATAGACCCTCCGTAGTTGGATTGGCTAGAGTATGTCTCAAATCTTAACAACTAGAGACTTTCTTCTTGAGGCAACAGGACTCTAAACATAGCAAACAAATTGGGACTCCAAGAGCTATACAATCGTGATTAACTTGATTTACACATCACCCGTACGCGCAGATTATAGGAAGGAACCACTGACCATTGTTTTGTTCGGCAGTGAAATAGAAGTAAATAAGTTATCATTTAACCTAGGCTTCATTAAAGCAAACAAATAATACACAACTAGTAGTATTCAGTTGGAAGGTGACTTTTCTTAGACTATTTTTTTTTTTGGTAATCTTTTCTTAGACTATGCATATAGGCAGATTACATGAAACATACAAGACTATTTAATTTCATAATAGTTATTTAATTTTCAAAAGCTAAGTTTCTTGTTCTTACTAAATGGATTACCATACCTTGGCCTTCTCACTATTGCAGTCTTGCCTCCAGATTCCAGATATGGGTGGAGAGCAAGAATAATAGTATAGTTTGTCGTTAGCTAAATGGTTGTAGGTTCTTGTTATAAAGATTTTACTTCATTAACCGTCTATTGATAAGAATGAGACCACTTTGATAATTATGAATAGGTATTGTCGTTTTATTTCTTCAGCATCGGTCCCCTCACGAAAACATCAATTTGCAAATGACACCACAATCCCCACTGACTAGCAAAATCCAAATTGCAGTGCTATGTATGAGTATGATTATACTCCCCCAATCACAAAATGTTTTCCCACTTTGGTGTCTAAGACTTACAATATTGTGTATTACATAGTCCAAAGCAGAAAAAAAAAAAAAAAAACAGTTGAGGTCCAAGTTTACCTAATATTTCGTACCAAAGTCCAAAAGATTTCAAATTTTTTCATTATGAAAGATATAGTTAGATATTTAGATACCTTAAGTGTGTTATGAATCACTGTAAAAGATAGAAAACCCTAAATTAAATATAATCGAAATAAGTCAAACAACATTTGAGGACAAGGAGACAGTCTAGCCGCAAAATTACTAGGAAATCCAAATTTGCGGCACTAAGGTATTAGGGCAGTCATTAAAAAATCCAGCAGCTTTTGCCCACAAAGATGCTAGAGGGAACTACCCAACCTCAAATATACACTTAAGGAATGGTTAATTCCTTAAGTGGGTTCCATTATAGACAAGCATCCATACTCTGATCAGTGCACCAAGAATCAAGGTCGCATATCCGAGGTGGCTTCTGAGGATGCAAATGGGAGAGTTGCTTTTTAGAGGATTAATTTTGACTTGGCTCCAGAATTTTTCAAGGTCTTGTTAGTAGTCATGACTGTGATAAGGGTTCTAGTATACCTAAGCCCAAAACGCAAAAGGTAGGCCAAGCCAGCAGGCATTCAGAATATGATTAGAAACAAGCCACCACAATACGGGTTGTGAACAAAGGAACTGAAAATAAGGCTGTGTAGGTAACTAAGGCCTCTGAGAATATTCAGTTTGGTGCCATTGTTCCTCATAGTCTGTCTGTTAATCACAAGGACAACATTTTTAAAGCTTTTGACCCAGTGATAACGAAGCCTTCATTTACTGATCTTCCTGTCCAAAATCCATATGAAGTCCCATTTTCTGACGAGAGTGAAGCCATTCCTGAGGAGATTCCAGTTGATAATGGGTCTATGGCTATAGCTCATATACATGGTATTTGTATGGTATGGTATGTTAGAGGCTTGAACAAGCCCTACAAGCAAAAACAAGTAGCAAAAAGAGTTTATTAGAAATACAAGGTAGTTTGTGTTGTTGAAACAAAAATGAAAATGAAAAAAGAGCAAAAAAATGTAGATTTCTACAGGTTGGTCTTTTGTTACTAATAGTTCCAATGATAGTAGGTCGGATTTGGCTTCTTCATATTGGAGTGCAACTTATCATTGTTCTCTGAGAATCATGTCCACTGGGTTTCATACTTGTGCATCCATTGTGTATACTTTTCATAGCATTGATTTTCAGTTGCCTTTGTGGGATGAATCGAGAAGATTGGCTGGTAATATTTCTAGCCCTGGGTATGGATCCATGCCTTTTACACTGTGGACTGCTAGGATCCCTCAGCAAGCTTCATGGATGCCCAAGAAGATCTTAATGGCTAGATATTACATGATGTTGTTCAAAAATAAGTTGTCTCCTGTGTTATGTGGAAAGTGGAAACAAGTTCAGAATTAAGAAGTGTAGTTCTCTGCTATCAACATATGCTAATGAACATAATTGGAGCCATGTCTTAACGTCTTGTACAAAGATAGTGTTTCTCCCTTTATTATCATTCTCTGGTTAACTATCTGGAGCAGACTCTAAATCAAGGATAGGTTGTTCAGATTTGGTATCGTTCAGGAGATGAACTGTGTGTTCTGCCAATAATGATTCAGAATTCTTAAATCATTTGTTCTTTCAGTGTCCTTCCAGTCAGACTATATGGAAGGCTGATTGAAATGGTTAGGTGTTTGCAGAAATCTCCTTGTGTTTGGGAGCATGAAAAGGAATATGCTAGGCGTTTCTGCAGGAAAGTTGGGTTACAGGCTTACAGCTGCTGTATACAAAGCTGTTCAGGCTACTGCTATTAAGTGGAGGGAACCAAGCCTACGTATCTTCCAGAGTCTGAGTTGTAGTACAGATGTTAGCAGGTGCAGCTAAAATGTGAAAATCTCTGCTTATCTCAAGCGCCATCATTGCTGACTTCAGACAAATTGAGTTTTGAGAGTGCTTTGTTCTGTAAATTTTTTTCTATATCTTTTTCGTTGTTTCTGTTTGGTTTTTGAGGCTGAGATGTTCTGTTTGGTTGTTAGAGGCCCTTCCCAGAAAGTATGCTAGCAACTATCCTTATTGTCAGGTTTCAGGTTTGTTCTTATGTTAAGGCTAGTGACTTCGTTCCATATTGCTCTTTTGGTAATATAAGTTCCCTTATACCAAAAAAAAAAAAAAATTGCAAGTGAGTCGGAAATCATTGTATAAGTTAGAAGACCATTCTTCAGTTCCATTCAAAATTTTCAGTCTGTGACCACCCACCATTAAGAATTTTCTTTTCTTGCAAGAAAAATAATAATTATTAAAATAAGTAAAACAGCATTACAGGACAAGGAGTCCACCAGCTGCAAAATTACTAGGATCCCCAATGTTATTGCACTGGTGGCCGCCTTTAAAAGCCCAGCAGTTTTTGCCCACAAAGATGCTAGAAAAAACAACCTGATCGCAAATATACTAGTAGTTGATTCTCGAAATAAATACGGGAAATTCCTCTCAACCCAAACACATTAAAAGATAAGACATAATAATACAATCCCACATCAATTTTGCTTCTTTACTTTTGCCCTAACCAGCCGAGCTAATTCCTAAATAACAAAACCAGCCAAGCTAACATGAAGAATATCAACCAGGAGTTGCCTAGTGCTCACACCGATCAATTTGAGCCAAAGGTTATAAGCATATTCATGGTCAAGGAATATATGATCCCCAATCTCACAACTTCTTATGCACAAAAACTAAATTTTGGACATAGAGTAGTACAAGGCTTGAGGCTTACACCCTTAAAGGTTATCATTACCGAACATAAAGCTCGCACCTTAAGAGGAGCTTTATTTTTCCAAACGTGATTCATTACCGAAGTCAACAAAGAAGACATTGGCCCACTAATATGTGTCAACCACACATGAGCATCCCCAACCTCGATAATTGAATATGTTCAAGAATACCAATCAAAGTTGAAAGCTCCTCCATTTCACAATCATAAGGATTCCTTTGTAAGTGGCGTTCCCAACCCTCTCAACTGTGATATTATGAAGAGTTGAGAGGGCATAGATGTGAGGGAATGAAACGGAAAAACACACTTCACCTCTCTAGACATTTTCCCAAAATCTGACTCTGTATCCCCTCCCCACCTTATATGAAACCAATGGTAAAAAAAGGGAGCGAAATAAGTGAGATATATTTCCAAGGAGCAGCATGCAAACTACAAGACCCAACAAAGAGTCTCAACCATTTTTTTGGGAGCCATATGTGCTCCAAACAATACAGTGCCACAAAGACGATGCCTTCAAAGGGAAATGCCATAGCCATTAACCAAACAAAGCCATATTCTTGTGCAACATGTGGCCGGACCCTAAACCCTCTTCATCCTTCAGTATACAAACAAAGTCCTAGACTCCTAGCTAACAAGGTGATCATGCTAATCATCTCGAACACCAGACCCTTGGAGGTTTTGTTATCAATACAAAACTTAGAGCTGGTTTTCAATATTATGAATAACAAGCTTACAACATTCTGAATTCTTGTTTCTCTATTTTCAATTTTCATTTTCACAGAAAAAGGGAGATAGCAAAGGAGTCGGTCCATGTTCAACAGCTACCGATGAAATATTGAAATCACTGAAATAGAGAAAGAACTATGCATGGCTAGTATATAACTAGAACAGTTAAAATCAATACACATACCTACACTTCGAAAATACAGCATCTAATAGTTCCTCAAGCTGCTTTTCCATATAATTAAGCTGAACCAGGCAACAAAGAACAGTCAGCTCTTTTATGGCATATACAGACATTATAATGACGCACAAGTATGTCGCACAAGTATGTCTGCAAGAAAATCCAGCTCAATTGTTCAAATTAACTCTGTGAATGTAAAGTAGTCTAGTCATGCATTAAGAAAAGGAACACAATGCAAATTCATCTAAAAATTACTGACCATTCCATAAAATTCATCAGATTGTTTGGTCATTATTTCTTCAACTAGGCTATCGTCACTTTCTAACAGAAGCTTCAAATCTTCACTAGCCTGGAACAAAATACAAAGAGTATCCAACTCAATAAAAACGCATTTATATATAGATACAAATTTTAAAGCATCTTGAGAGCAGCATGTATAGATCCAAGTGATTTATTAGATACCATGAGTTAATTAATTTTGATAAAAGCAGCCCACAGTATAAAGTAAGATGGTAAGTACGATGATGTTTCACTTTATTAGCGTGAATCAGAGGATAACATGACATCATTTTTCAGTTTAAAGGAGCACATATTTATGTGGTTTCAGAAAGCTTGTAAGAGTGTAGGACAATATTACTAGTCCCGAGCCAGTTTCTTACTTCTCCAGATTCTTCATCAGCGTCTATACTTTTCTCTACTAAAGAATCTTTCTTGGCATCAAGAGATGATGATCTCAGCTTTTTACAAGGCGGCATTGAATCTGAAACCTTGTTCACCAAAGATTCCCCTCCAAAGCTCTGCTTTCTTTTGGAATGCAAGCGCAAAAGGAAGCGGTGGATGCGTTGAACAGGAGCAATCATCTGCACTAGACATGATATAAAATATTACCACAAAACTATCACTACAACAAGAGAATCAAGTGACTCCGAACAAAGCAAACCAAATGCCTCTTTGAGCTTAACTCCGAACAAAGCAAAATTTCGTCATAACTTCAAATTCTCAGTTTCTGTCTATCCTTTTCCCAGCACCTCACCAAACTATTATATAATGCACCCCTAGTATGATGAATCATGCATCATATTCAATCATGTAAATAAATTTAGTCTATATATCCATCAACCCTACTAAACACATTAAAATTTGCGTATTCATTCTCCATGTGTTTGTATTCCCCACACATAAACTACATATTGATCAACTACGTATTCACAAACATATCTTTCCCAAAAGCAACCAAAAAGCCCCTTCAAAGCCAACCCAACAAGGCCTCGAATTATCTCACTAAAAGAAAGCGAAAAGGCGAAACATAATTAGAAGAAAGAAAGAAAAGATACCTCGTCAAACTCGTGACGTAAAGCGGCAACACTTTGCCTCAAAGAAGCAGTGAGTAAATCTTTCTTGAAATCAGGAACTGTATCTTGGAAGGTGTTAGAGAATAAAGAAGGGGTTGTTCCATTTTCAGGCGGAGATGCATCCTTGGTTGTTGAAGAAGAAGAGAAGAGAGAAGCCCAGTTTTCATTGTCGGTTAAGAGGTCGAGTATCTCGTGCTTGTAGTAACCAAACAGGTCCGGGCCTCTCATGCTGGGTTTCTCCGAATTTTGTGATTCCTCCGCCATTCACAAATACAACGAGGATGTGGGCCACCGTTTGATATGGATTCTGGGTTAAGGGAGAAATGAGGATGTGGTAATTTCTTTGTCACTGTTAATGGAGGTATACTAGTTTATCACCCGTGCAAATTGCACGGACTGTAAAATAAAAATTTAATAAGTAAGTTGAATCAATATAGTGTTCAATTTCATATTTTTTAATTATTTTTTCAGTTTATTGGAAATTCGGTTTTTTATAATAAGAGAATAACAATTCCTACCACGCGATATTTTAGAACTTTATAACTTTTGTAGAATAATCATAGTTTACCAAATTTTACACCGGCAATATTGGATCTGGGTATTTTATTATTATCAATCTATGTAATTTTTAGTACCTTTTAACTCAACATATTTGTTAGGAAAATTTGCTTAGAATATTCTCAAGTTTGCCTCATCTTCCAATAATATTCCCAAGTTTGTGTTATTCCTGAATATTCCTAAATTTCCCTCATTTTTTCAGATTTTGGTCCCAGTGACCGGTTGACTTGTTTAATGGGTAGTAGTCGGTCACTTAGTTGATGTGGCAACCGTCCCCTAACTTCCCTTGCTTTACCATACATCATTCATCATCTTTTTCCCCTACTTCATACTTTTGCATAAAGAATAACATGACCCTTCATTAATATGCAATTTCTTCACTTTAACCCAGAATTCTTTCTCTTCCCCCAACTTCCCAAACATCATCCATTCACCCCTCTCATGCTTCTTACATATCCCAAAATACACAACTTTCTTGTTTCCTCCAACAACCCCCCCAATCCCAAAAAATCTAAAAAACCCCTAACTCATCCTATCTTTTTCTCCCCTTTTTACTCCTCTCATCAAAAACCTCACCTTTCAATCTCTTCCTATTATCATCCAAAGTATGACCCATGTTTTTAATATCTTGGATGGAGAGGGTAAAGTGGGTACTGTAAAAAAAAGGGGGGGGTTATGGTGAATATCATTGTTAAGGGTGTATTGATGAATTGGTTTGGTGTAATTGAGGTGGTGCGGGAATGCACGAGGGAGGGGATTGTTGGTATGATATCGGTGAAAACAACCCATGTGTAGAGGTATGAGATAGAACTTAGAGGTTAGGTTGGGGTTGATGGGGGGGAGCGAAAGAGGGTATAGAGAGCGGGGAAGGGACTCATGACGAATGAGGGTTTGCATGATGGCTGAAAAGGCCGGACTGTTTGGTGTTGGGTGGTGTTGGGGGTTGGACTTCATTACAAAAGCTTGAAGAGGAGAGAGAAGAGAAGGTGGAGCTAGAAGGAAGAAAGGAGGTAGAAGAGATGGGGTGTGTTGAAGGAGAAAGGTGGGTATAATTACTCATTTGTCCTTGCTAAGTTTATGGAAATGACGGTTTCATCCTCGTCATTGCCCATATCATCATGTTTTTACCGGGTAAACCGGTTTGCCGGTGAAGGGGAACAAAAACTGAAAAAATGAGGCAAACTTGGGAATATTAAGGAATAATCCAAACTTGGGAATAATAATGGAAAACCACACAAACTTGGGAATATTCTGAGCAAATTTTCCTATTTGTTAATAGTCTATTAATCATGTATTTCGCTCAAATGCTAATAGTGGTTATGCAATGACGGACATAGATCCAATTATAATTGAACTTGGGGTTTTTACATTAAGTGGTGATGTAGTACAAAATGTATTTAGGTGGGGTAGTAAAAGCAAGACCTATTGCATACACTCGAGAGTACATACTCTCATATATATTTTTATGTATCTTTAATTGAGTAACTTTGATAGTTTTTATGTATTAGTATAAAGTAAAAACTTGTATGTTTCCAATCTATAGTAAATTTTATTATATTAGAACATTGAAAATGAACTTTTATTATATTAGAACATTTCTCCAAAGCCTGTGCCCTCTGCCATCAAGTAACTCAAAAACTCCCCAAGACATACTTCACAATCTTATCTATTGTATGTACGGTCAAAAGTGCTCTAGGATTTAATACCTAAGGATTTTACCTTTGTCAAAAAAAAAGTGCTCTAACTCTACACACAACATCGAATTTTCTTCCGAAGTTAGATGTAAAAGCTGGAGAGGAATGTATTGTAGTAAGTTTTGGAGGTTTGAGGTTTTGTAAACATTGAGCGCCCCCCACCCTCGTCTTATCTTCCACATTAGCATGGTCCCAACATACTGATATTATGCTCAACACCAGCTTAGTCTAGTCAGTAGCTTATTTTCACCTCCAATCAATCATGTACTCAAGAATTACATATAAATAGAAACTTATTTAAATACATATTGCACAATCATGTACGCACACTACAAACCACAAACTGAAATAGTATAAATTTAGTTCATTTCCCAATCACAAACTACAAACTGAAATATGAATTGCCAATCAGCAAATACATTATTTTTTGGGAAAAAGACCCAAAAAGCCAACATTACTCATTCAATAAAGCTTTATAGAACATACAATGCTAAAGACCGGATGGCGAACAATCAACCCAAACTTGACTACCTAGTGCCTAAGAATGATAATGAGTTTTGTTAACAAAACGACACAAACTGAAAGGAAATGCACGAAACAACTTTAGCAAACTCAATAATGTCTTCATCCATAACATGAAAATAACTACGACCACCACCCTGATCAATAATAGCTTTGATAAGAAAGACGCAGGCCAAAAAGAAAAGCTCTAGCCTCGACAGCTGTAGGCTCCAACTCCTCCACAACCTTGCTGCACCCCACATAAAAGAGCTTCTCGAACCTCGTTTCTAAGCACAAAATCAAGACAGCCCCCTTCCTTTGAACAAAGCCTGCAACAGTGCTAAGCTTTCAATGTGCCCCTATGAGGTCGACTCCAAGTTTGTTGATGAATCAGCAACCCCCTCAAAGACTACTCTGTTTCTGGCGTTCCAGATGGCCCAACAGACCAAGTGAACTTCTGCTTACCATGTATATTAAGACTATCTCTTTATTGCTGTAGGAAGAAAATCTACACCTTTACAAATGATTCATTCATATCATAACACCCATTTTCTTGTGAGCTGTATGTAACTCCAACCTGATCAATGTCCTTATACGACTCTGAGAAGACACAATTTAGCAAGTTTAATTCCAAAGTCATATATTTTACTTAAAGTCTTATTACGCATATCAAAAGAAAAGCATGAAAGGGTCATGAAAAATAATTTAGAATATGGTTTGGATGACAGTAAAAGAAGAGCAGGAGTAAGCAATCATGGCATTAATCAATACAATTTCGATTATGATGCAATTGATGAATTGAAAATCAAATAAGGATCATGTAGATACAGGGGATGAAAGAGAAACTTAACCATTAGTACTTCAATAAAAAAAAAATCTTCAAATCCTAAGCCACGGAGAAAAATTATGACAGTAAGTATAGCAACCAAAAAAATGACAGGGAAGAGGCAAACATGAGAAAGAAAGAGACTTAAATTTGCTTAAAATCATATCTAAAGAGCAGAAGGTTCTGTTTACTTATGGAAACCATGACGACCCAAAAAGCAATATGCATTATAGTATGTTGTAAATTTTGTTCCCCTCCAAAGGCAGATCATCTATCGTTTTCCACTGCAGCCAGCACTTTAATATCTCAAAGAGAAATTTTTTCTTTCTATATCCAAAGGCAGATCATTGATAAAAGTGCGAACACGTTATAGGTTCAAACAAAAACCTAAAAGGGCTAAAAATGACTATGAGCTTATTTACGAAGCACAAAATGACCCTATGATTAAGTGCATTTGTCCATTCAAAGATGCACCAGCAATATAACTTGATCATGGTTGCACATGACCCTACTAAATACCAAACCCACTGTTTTAGTATAACTTGATCATGGTTGCAACTTTCTGCATACCAAAATACATATGCAGCAACGTATTGCTACGGCAAATTAAGTGGCAAGGAATCATGTGAACAATGTAAGTGCAATAGACATGCATAAGAAAAGAAAAAGAAAAAACCACAAAAATAGGAATGACTTACATAATTGCTGGAAAAAGGAAGTTGCAGAGAAAAGGTATCTGCGTCTGCATATATTATCTATCAAATTGTATGAGACAAATCCCAAATTCTCGCCAAGTATGAACTGAATTTGTAGAGCTTCAATCAACCAATGCTTCACACACGAAAATCAATTGCTAATAATAACTAAAAGTTGAGAAATATAAGGAGTTGAAATTCAATAAAGCCATTTAAATTCTAACCAATACATCCTACATATAAAAATTGATTAATGTGCTAGTATCACAATTTCAAGAAATACGAAGTAACTTATATAAAGCTATGAAAGGGAGAGAGACGGATACATCCACCTCTGTTTAGCCTTGGAAAAAAATCAATGAAACCATATAAGAATAAGCGATAAAAACTATTGCAGGAAAGCCCAGTCAAAAATTGATAGGGACCAAACACATAGAAAAGTAGAGAAGAAAAGAAACACATAGAAAAGTAGAGAGGAAAAGAAGAGGATGATACTCAATTTAAGGACTGTTTGGTTGAATGAATACTCACTTAAGATAAGTACTGGTGAAGGTGGTCACCACGGAGAGGGGAAAACATTCAAAAAGGCCTTTGAACTCCCATAACCTCTCCAAGCCTCATACTTCAAATAAAAGCCCTGTTACAAATTAAACTATGTCACATAAAATAGCGAAGTTAACAATTACTACTGCTGAGTTCTCAACTCGTCACACCGTTTGGATTAAAAAGAGGCTGACAAAGGAAACTGATAAAATAGAGCATAAAGTAATCCAAACAAAAATTAGAAAATATATACAGATTTCTTACATAACCCTCAATGGTTCTCCCAAAGTAGATATATCAAATACTTTCATGCTTCAAATATTAGAAAATTCAGAGGATAAAAAGGGGTAAAAAACTCGTAAAAACTCATGTTAGGAAACTGGTACACTAATCCTACTACAGTAGTACCCTTCACATAAATGAAAATAGTAGTCGAACATGATATCAAAAGCAGACCAATATCGAGGAATTTTTTAGAGTATAAGGTGATTCAATTTTTTTATTGAAACACATAACAACAAAGAGCAGTAGTAAAAACTGGAGATACTTTCAATTAAAGAAGTGTCTAAAAGCCATTGTACATACAAAATCCAATCAAAATAGAGATTTTGTGTTTAATTTAGAAGAAAGATTTTACAACTTGGTTATTTGAAGCATACCCTTACTGATGTATTGGACCTCGTAGTAAGATGGTACTTGGAACCTGCTCATAAAAGAACAACCGATTAAGAACATTTTACAGAATTACAGGGACATAATACTATTCAAAGGAGACAGATAAAGAAGACTCAAGATTACTTCTCAACTATGCAATAATATATATTTCAATAGAATGCCAATAGAAAATAGCTGAACATATTAAGAAGAAGAATATTTCTGGAAAAAGAAAAAAATCAAATCAGAGGTAAGCATCTTTTTGGTCAAGCAAACTCATCTATGCGGTTAAAGAGCATCATTAAAAACAATCGAACATGTAAATCATTCTAAATTAAACATGATTGTGATAGGAATTAGTGAATTCAAAATCATACTTATACTTATGCCAGAATCATAAAATTAGAGCAAGTACTAAAGTAGCAAATAAAAAATAAGCACTTTTTAAGACCAAAGGAGGTTAATGTATATCTCATGCATGTGAAATTTTTTCGGCCAAAATAATGTGAGATGCAAACCATAATCATAAAACTACATCAAATCCCCCAAGGCTGGTGAGATGCAAACTCATATGTCGGTATATCCCAAACTAATAGATCAACACCTTATTATGCAATCTAAGCTACGAAACCGCAGACCATCTTCTTAAACTGATGATTTTCCTTATTTACAATATACTACAGCATGTGAATAACAATTTTGAAACAAAACAAAAAAACAATTGCCATTGTTTAAGGACCATATATCACATCGATCTCGAGATAAGTAGTGCTATATGAAGTTGTCAACCTGAACAATATACAATTCAATCAGCATATAGATCAATATAGTTTCGACAAAGTTCTACAAATATAAATGCAGTAGACAATATTCAGAATAATACACATAATAATTAACAACTGCAATCAACTACAAATGGGCTATAATGAAAATCTAGCAGAGTTGAGTCTCACCACTATTTGGGCTTATGGTTTCTCGGATGCTACAGCGATGGAGGAAGAGGAAAGTGAAAAGCTTCGACATCTCAAGTCCCAACGACTTCTGAAAATTAAATTTGAATGGTAAGAGGAGGAGAATAAGAAAGAAGATTAGGGAGCTAAAATGAATTTTTGATTTTGGGAAAGTTCTGGAACGTAAATGGCAAGAGAGAGGGCAAAAGATGATAGTCTTTTAATTTTTGGTAAAAGAATATTTCAGAGAAGATTGTGGAAGATGCGTTGGGAGTGAGCTTGGGCGGGAAAACAATTCATGAGAAGCCGACACATCAGCAAAAATGAGGTAAGAATGATGTCAGCGGTTATTGTTTTAGTATATTATATAGATATAGATAGATGGAGGTGGGAATGGAGGTTTTGGATTAAAATTAAGTAAATTGAACTTTGTGTTATGGACTAGCTTAGAATGGAAGACAGAAATAGGGGAGAAATAAGGTTGCAGAGATATATGGTTCAAGTTTACGATCTGATTCACGTAAACCTTGCCTTTTATAGGCGAGAAAAATTATGCTTTTACTATGTATACTTATTACTTTTACTATTT
>CAAKMY010068104.1:0-11471 GCA_901111285.1 Corrigiola litoralis
GAGGAAGTATGTTATAAAATTCGTAAAAAAATATAAAATTATAATGGTTAGATTTGTATTGAAGAGTACTTTCATATGATTTAATTTTTATAATTTTATGAGTTATACATTTTGACTTATTAATGGTCAAAGTACAATCTCAAATAGTATCAAAAATCAAATGGGGAGAATTGACTGGAACAGAGGGAGTATTTTATATAGGCATGTTAAGCAGGACAGGGACCCTTCAAAGCCCGTAACCCGTCCCACTTAAATTCCGGTCAGACCTGGCCCACTTTAAATGGGTCTGGTCTGTGCGGGTCAATGCTAAATGTGCTTTTAAAGGGTCGGGTAAGGTCATTTGCGGGTCAGTCGAATTTTCACTAAAAATTCAAAAGGTCGAGTACGGATCAAGGTCAACCCGTCGTTGCAACCCTCCACTAGCTCCACCCTAGAATTATTTGATGTCAGATACGCCCCACCCCGAGCCCAACCTACCTTCAATCCGACTCATTGAAAATGTCTAATTACATAACATTCATATACCGCAATCATGTCGTTGGATGCTCGATACTTTATGCGCAAATTTCAGACCAAAAAATATACGGTCCTGGGCGTATCACGTCCAAGATGTTCCCAATCAAAAACTTGATTCCTTGTGTGTTATCTATTCGTATCCTTCACGTATTGACACTGGGTCATCAACCAATGGTAACCACAACAAATAAGAGAATTATTGATGATTCCCAACTCACCGAGAAATAATTTGAACAATAGCCGTAGCGCAAACCACTCTTAAGTTTAATTCTACTGGCACTTGCTGGAGAATCCAATGTGATAGTTGGAGTCTTCAAGGTATCATCATTGGTTAAGATTTTGCCATCATCAAACCCCCTTACCATGTTTGGGCGGGAGCCTTACTGTAGGCACTTAGACAATGATGAACAATCTTGCTAACTATAGTATACCACTACTCGTTCTTATGGATTGCAGCTTTTTAGTTGGTTTGTAATGAAACATTAAAATAATCTATGATTGCATGCTACGTTCAATAGGTCAACATTTAACTAACTACATGCTTGTTACTGCTTTGCTAATACAATATTGGTTACTAGTTCTTTTAACGTATTATGAGAAAATGAAAGCCCCTGTTGACCTGATACAGGAGTATTAAATGGAGTTGAAATCAAACAGTGAATGCCCATTAATACAAGCAATGGAAAATGAAGCAGAAGATCAAAGATATGGTAGTAAGATCAGTAAAGCTGAGGTTCTTGAAGAAGCAAAGAAGCAGCTATGGTTGGCAGGACCACTTATAGCCGTTAACATCTTACAGTTTATGTTGCAAGTCATCTCCATCATGTTTGTTGGTCATTTGGGTGAGCTCCCTCTTTCGAGTGCCTCGCTTGCCACTTCCTTTGCTTCTGTCACTGGCTTTTATGTCTTGGTAAGTATGTTTAATTCGCGGTTGTATTATGCTTAAATGCACATTGTTTGTGATGTTGGAATAAGGTCCTGAGACCGTCTATTTTTAAGCTAAAATTGGACAATCTCAAAGTGGTCACATTTTGTACAATGGTGATAGAAAAATGGCCATTTTAATATGTGAAGATTTCTAATATTAAGTTAAAAGTAGACCCTCTTTTTTAATAATTTGTGTAGTTCTAGATGTTGCTGCTACTATGATCTGAATTTTGTGTGCTTCTCCTATTGGTCTATTTGTTGTAAGAATAGTTAATAAGGGTTGTATATATTGGAATGTATTCATTGACTGGGCCTCAACCATCAGCTTAAGCTTTTGGTTGAGCTAGTCCTTTCACATGGTATCTTTGTTGAAAATACTTGGGACAAGGCCAAGGTGAGTTTTCTGGAAGTTTATTGCTTGTATCCTTTACTTTGTTGAAGAGTTGGATGTCTTGGGTTGATTCTTGCCTCTCCATTCTTTTGAATTTTTCGTACTATTAGATTCTGACAATCATTCTGGTGTGGTCCATATAGGGCCAGGGTAAGTCAATTGTTAGTCTTGCGGCTTTATATAGTGGTTGGATATTGTAAACATTGATTGATTTCGGAGTCCACGAGCTGTCTCTATACTCTAATTTGTCTAGGGAAGTACACTTTGATTCCACTGTTAGAACACACTTGTTTCACAATACATGGGTTTTGCAGTTAGGTATGAGCAGTGCATTGGAAACGCTATGTGGGCAGTCGTATGGAGCTAAACAGTATCCCATGCTCGGAGTGTATACCCAAAGAGCCATGATCGTCCTTCTAGCCTTTGGCATTCCTCTAGCACTGATTTGGTACTACACTGCTGAAATTCTTATTTTTTGTCACCAAGACCATGAGATAGCAAGGGGAGCTGGGACTTTTAACCGCTGGATGATCCCTGGCCTCTTTGCATACGGCCTACTGCAATGTCTGAACAGATTTCTACAAACGCAAAATATTGTACTTCCAATGATGATGACTTCTGGCATAACAGCTCTTCTCCATGTTCTAGTGTGTTGGATTCTCGTCTTTAGACTTGGACTTGGAATAATGGGAGCTGCTTTGGCAAATGATATATCATATTGGATTAATTTTTTAATGCTCGCAATTTACTTGAGGTTTTCTCCTGCTTGGATGAAGACCTGGACTGGGTTTTCGAGGGAAGCATTCCATGGTATATGGAATTTCCTTAAGCTTGCTATTTCTTCAGCTATCATGATTTGGTATGTATGATACTTCTACACATTGCTTAACATTTCTCATCAGCTTATTTACTTTATGCAATTGACTAAACTATAACAGGATGCTATCGGAAACCAAATACTGTTTTTTTTTTTGGGTGATATTAGGAGTTAAGTCATTCCCAGTTTTGTGTCGCAGCCTCGAGTATTGGTCATTCGAAATGGTTGTACTTCTCTCAGGCCTTCTTCCAAATCCAAAACTTGAGACATCTGTGCTGTCAGTTAGGTTTGGGTTCTGTTGCTTGGTATATACTCCCTTGTTTTATATGAATTTCATGAGTTGAACCTAGAAGTACCTATAACATGCATGCCTTCTATTTTTCAGTCTTAACACTTGCTGGATAGTCTATATGATATCCGTTGGCCTTGGTGGTGCTATTAGGTAAGGATGTCTTGAGATACTGCCTTTTTCTTTGTCCCTTTGTCATTAAATCAGTTAAGAAACCAACTTCTTTGAACAAGGATTTATATGACATGTTCTAGTTTTTAATTGCAGCACTCGAGTATCGAATGAACTAGGGGCTGGACGTCCAAGAGCAGCCCGCTTAGCCATCTTTGTTATGGTGGTTACGTCAATATCTGAGGGCTTAGTGGTGGGAATAATTACTATTTCAGTGCGCCATGTTTGGGGAAAATTGTATAGCAATGACGATAAAGTAGTCAGATACGTGGCTAAGATGATGCTTCTCCTTGCACTCTCTGACTTCTTAGATGGATTTCAGTGTGCACTTTCAGGTTCCAATTAATATTGCTTTTTTTTAAATGGTTTTTTTGGGTTCTTTACTCTCTTTTTCCCAAGTGCTTTTAGCCTTTTAACTAGCATTGTCTTCATCAGTTTCTAACAGCAAGCAATGCAGGAGCTGCAAGAGGCTGTGGGTGGCAGAACCTGTGCTCCTTTATAAATCTTGGAGCTTATTACTTTGTGGCGCTTCCTTGTGCTGTGCTATTTGCTTTTGTTTTGCATATGGGAGGCATGGTACTCTTTCTATCTTGCTAGTTTTCTCAGCTTTTTGCCTTTTCTATAAGCATTGACATTAAGATAGTCAATTTTTGGATATTTCTCTCGGCAGGGACTTTGGACAGGAATTATATGCGGGCTAGTTGTCCAAGTTATTGCGCTTGTCACTGTAAATTTGTGTACAGATTGGAGAAAAGAGGTACGATAAGAAATATCCATTCTTGCTAGTCATAAACTCTGCTGATTCTGATCTTACTTCTTGCAGGGCAAGAGAGCTTTGGCTAGAGTTCAGGATCACAGCACCATCATGGCTACTTGAAGATCGTCTTGGACAGACATAAGACTGCGGCATGATTATGTAACATTCCAGACTGCGGTTGCCAATTGTTTAGGGTGATGATATACTTCTTGTGATGGATACGACTTTGTAAGTCATGACTTGCACCCTGAATAGGGCTATATGTGAATGCTGCCAACAGGTAGAGCAGAGGCGAAATCTGTTCTGCATTCTGACCTAGCATTGGTACTGTTGGTGGAGACGTGAAGTTATCCATCATGACCCATGTAAAGAAGGCTGAAGCCTACAATCGGATCGAAGGATTGCGGAAAAATCACTGTTGCATACCAGTTGAGCAGGTTGTATTGAGGATGGATCTCAGAATTCTCATGGGAGAAGGTTCACCAAGTCTGGATCATTCTTCAAAGATGTGGTTGAGGCATCCTCTGACGAAACAGAGAACACTGACTTCAGCTGATGACTTGGTTTCACTCATATTTATGTGTAACCTACTAACCAAACAACATTTTTTTGTGTCATATTAATGATGATATATTACCAAATTGTGATCTCCACAACGTGGAGCTCAGTCAGATCACAAGTGGAAAGAGAAAAAACAGTTGTTTACACGAGCCCTAATTTTGATTTCTTGTGTAGGACAATCTCACTACTCAAAATTTAAAACTTATGACCAGTCGTATGAACTTCTATAATGACTAGCGATCTAATTTAAAGCTTATAATCAAATTTATGGGTTCTTTTTTCTCTTAAAGATAGCTAATGAACTAAAACAAATTGACGGTGTTTTTATAATTAAATTTCTTAGTTGGCCTTAAAGTGCTAACACATTTCATAGGATTGTAGTATTGGGAAAGCAATGAGCTCCTCATCACTATGCATGCAAAAAGGTGCTATATAAATGATAAATTTGGGGACATCTCCTAGTATATTAATCTTGATATAATTAAAATTCGATGTTTAGCCCGAAAAACGGAATAGGTTCAAGCAAGAGTTCGTACAAATTATATAGGGTAGAGTTTTCATCCTAGCCCTTTAATAAAATCAAACCCTATGTCTCATGATTATAACATGAGAAATATTTTTTCAAGACAAATCTCGATCAAACTTAAAACTTGGATAAGACAATTTTATGATAAAATAAAATGAGCATGTTAAGTAATCTAACGAGCATTTAAAATTGCAATTGAAAATTCACCCCAAAATTTTAAAGACTTATCGTAAAACCGTCTTACCTAAATATTTTTCGGTTCAAAAGAGGCATGTGGACTTCTATCTATACTATATCTATTAAAAGGCGTTGCAAGTCAAGGAGTCCGCCACATATAATGCCACATCATTACCACGTCATTGTCAACTTAGTATACTTTAAATCATGTTTTATTACTATTTATTTCATTATAATGATAGAATTATTTGTTATTAACTTAAAAAATAACAAATATGTATCAATAACATTAATTATACTATTCTTTACAAATTTCATTCTTCTATAATGATATTAAACCAAAACTNNCAAAACTATACATATAAATTAGTATAATAAGACCACAAAACTCAACTTATGTTAAAAAAACCAAAAAGTAAAATATGAAACTGTGAGCGCACGGACCCGCAACTCTATTTTGGTTTTATTTTATTAACGTTAAAGAGTGAGGTACGCTCGAGAACCACCACTTAGGGAAGGAGTACGGCGAGGCTAGGGGCCTCTGGACCATTCCTATTGACTTTCGGGTTCCCATAATCGAAGCGTGGCAGAAACTAAACAAACCCAGGAAACATGGCAGCGTCACGAGGTGTGAGGCAGCCTTCCAGGTTGCGTCATGACGTGTGAGGCAGCCTTTCAGGCTGCATCATGACATGTGAGGCAGGCCTGATGGAGATCAGAGGCAGATTGTGCCCTTCGCAGTGTTCTGTGCAGTAATGTAGAGTCGCCACCGAGAGTTTGCGGTGTCTCGAAAACCGTTGCCTTTCGGATCTAGCCTATGACCCAAGAGGGTTCATGAGATGTAGATCTGCGATATGGGCGTGCTACCGCGAACCGAGAATCTCATTGATGACTTCTATGGTAAAACATACCATAGATTCGGATTCGGGAGTAAAATTATCCAGATAGGGCATTGGTAGTGTGTACCACGCCGGCTGGTTGCATTGTAACTTTACTAGTAGCTTTTTATTGTTGTTAGTGTCAATCAAGCATGCAATATAACTCGTAATGATTGTATAAACACCCTAATATTTAGATCTAATTGATTTTAACACATCTATGTTACTCTTATAAGGGAAGCCACCTTATGGGATAAAATATTAATTAAGTAACCGCTTATTAGCATGCAATAAATTCCAGATTTAATAAATGTAATGAAAGATTAAAACTTTAAAACATGTGAGTTATGAAAAGCGGCCTTCAGGAGACATACGGTAATGGTTTTCGCCTAGGTGCACGTGGTTTCTTAACAGAGAGCGATTTAGCACGTTCTTTCGTTATGATGAGTAGTATGTACTCACTTAATTCAAGTTATGATGCTTATGGATTCAAGTGGACAACAAGTTATGCATGAGAGTGTATGTGCTCTCTTACGATGCCTAGTTATGCCTTAGAATTAGTCTTGTAAATCTGAAAATATGTGTGATGAGTGATGTGTCAGAGAGTGGTCTCAGAGTATTAAATCTTCGGTATGAACTTCGGTCTCAGAGTATTAACCTTCGGTCCGGATTTCTGATTTGAAGGGGGGTATTTATAGGCTGAGGGACGCGCAGAAGAGTCAGCAGTGGAGCAGAACTGGAAAACCAAAAAACGTGCCAGGCTGCACCACCGACAGTGACGCAGCCTTACTAGGATGCCTCACTGACAGTGACGCAGCCTTACTAGGCTGCCTCACTGACAGTGACGCAGCCTTCCAAGACTCTCTCCTGGTTGGCTCGTCCTGTTTTCTGCCTCATCTTCTGACGCGTTTTCGAAGTGTTTCAGATGTATTCTAATGTGAAAGCTTAGTGTTTTGACTGAACTACTAGCAAGGAATGTTCTAGTGTTTGGAGGTAAAGGAAACCTTAGCTGACTGATGTTGTGTCTTATCAGGTGACTGTAGTGTTTTAGAGTTTGACCAGGAATTAGGACCTGTTGGTCAGCTGTAACTCTAGTAGTACCACAGAGCTAGGAAACAAGAAAATACGTTCTACAATCATTAATGGCAATTTGGTAATTTTGAGCAAAACCTTGGGCTGCCTCATGGGTCATGGCGCAGCCTTGAAGCCCAGGGCTGCGTCATGGACAGTGAGGCAGGCCAATTTTGGCCTGTCTCCTGTTTTGGCCTGTTATGGTGTAGGCTTGGTCTAGTGCTTCGTTTTTGATTATTTTCTGATTTTATGCCTTGGAATGTGACATAACCTGAATAATTGGTGTCTTGGGCCTGTGGAGTGCAGAATCAACCAAATATAAGCTTAATATATTATTTCTAATATATTTGTGGCCTATTTAATCAAATGCGGCTATAAATGGAAATCTGACTTCAATTAACTAACTTAGATTGTCGCTCAATCGCTATTCCAGGAAACCAAGCTTGCCGTGGCTCATTACTCCGTCTAGGATTCATCATTAGGCGTTTAAGACAATGTGACACATTGGGGTGTCTATAAAAACAAATATAACCTAAAAAACACGACACAAAAAAATAACGAAAAAGTTATCATAAAACGACCCCGTGAACTTCACGGGGCCAAATGCTAGTTCATTTGAAATGTAGATTTTTATATTTAAAATTCATATTTTCTCCCACGTAACTTACTATTTTTTAAGATTTTGCACACACGACAGAAAAGGAATGCACAAATAAGGTGGAAGAATTTCATCAGTAAATACACATTTTTATCCCAACAATTCGGAAACTGTTTCAAAAATTTTGTAAATTTTGGTAATCTACATTGCACAAACTATTAGGATAAAATGCGCAAGAATGGTAAAATAATTGCACATGTTTCAGCTATTACTATAAATGTTATGTGTTTGACATTTGCACATTCACATGCACAAATATTGCAAATGTATTGCACATATAAAACTAATTCGGTAAGAGTCTGAGTTTGCACATTATTCAAAAGTTTATTGCTCATTTAACAGTCTCTAAATGCACATTTTGTCATAATATTTTGCACATATTTATACTCATAGAAGCTTTATTTTCTAGTTTCAAAATGAAAACTCAGTTTAATTATCATGAAGAGAAATGACTTAAAACCCTTTATGCCAAAAAAGATTGGTGCTCTGTTTATGGAAGAGATTGGTGCATAGCAGTTCTCTAGTGGAACTGTATGCGAAAAACTTGTTTGAAAGTGTAAGGGCAAGGGTCGAAGAAGTTGTTGAAACATGGATTTCTCGGGTTCTAAAGAAGATGAAAACAAGAGGATTAAAGGGAATTAGAGCAATATAAAGAACCCCAAGAAATTCAAATGAAATTTGAGAGGAATGACAGAAAGAAAAGCATTGCTGAAAAGAAGAATGACATGTTAACAACAAGAAGAAGAATCACAAAAGAACTATGGTGTATGTTCGAGTAATCTTGGTTCAAGCTATTTTGTTCAAGCAATTATTGAGCCTATGTTGGTCAGTCTTGTATCTTCATTGTCAGATGATATAATATGGAATCACAAATAATGATCCTATATTGCTTTTAAATTGTATAAAAAAACGATTTGCCATTTTGAGTTACAACTGTTGTGCTTTGCACAAATGTTCTTTTTCTATTGCTCAAATTTACTATGTAGATCGCACATATAGTGTTTATACGTTGCCTAAACAGAGTCAAATTTACATTATCTGAACATTTGTGCTTTGCACAAATATTCTTTATGTCTTGCACAAAAATACTTTAGGTAGTACACAGATAGTTAGCACATTTTGCACAAATAATGTTTATAGATTGCACTGTTCAGAATTGGATGTGCACAAAAAGTGTTTATATACTCCTTTAAAAAGGGATCAAGTTGATTTGTTAAAAAACAACTAGATCACGAAAATTGACTTAAAATGTTGTTGATTTAAAATGTTCACTTGATTTACAAATGACCACTTCGTAAAAGGATCACTTCAACCAAAATGTGTAAAGTAGATCATAAATTGTGCAATCTAGTCCAACAAAATGTGCAAAATAAATCAATAAGTTCTGCAACCTGCAACAACAGATTGTTCTATACATCCTTCATCATTGAAAATCAATCTACATCTCATAATATGCAATATAGATATGGTAAAGGTGCAATTCCACACTAAATTTTGTGCAAAACAACTTCATAACAGAAAAATTCAAGCTTTTTTAAAAAAGAAAACCATTCACCAGCCTTGAATCCAAATAAAGTAGGCTCTGGAAATTTATCTTTGCATCTTCTTGTTCTTGAGACCGTTGAATTCCAGAACATTTGCCACAAAATCTATGGAACGACAACCTTAACCATACCTTGGTTGTGTCATCATCGGGGAATAAAGACAATTCACGCTTGCTTTTTTCTTGAAATGACAGTATGTATGTAGTAAGGTTCTCGATACGAGCTCTAGATCAACATGAAAACTACTCTTGTCTCACAAAAAAGCAACGAATACATAATGTATAAACAAAAAACAAGTCATGTGCAATTTATAATAGTATAAGGTGCATTTATATAAAAGTCAATGTGCAATACATCATAACACTTCATGTATAAGCAAAATTGTAGACACCCTAATGTATCACATTGTCTTTAACGCATAATGATGAAGTGTAGACGGAGTAATGAGCCAAGGCAAGCTTGGTTTCCTGGAATAGCAATTGAACGACGATCTAAGTTAGTTAATTTAATCCACATTTTCAATTTATAGCCGCATATGATGAAAGAGGCCACAAATATATTAGAAAGAAATAATATATTAAGCTTATATTGGGTTGAGTCTGCAATCCACAGGTCCAAAAGACCAATTATTCAGGTTATATCGCATTCCAAGGCATAAAATCAGGAAAAAATCAAAATCGAAGTATCGAACCAAGCCTGCATCAAACCAGGCCAAAACAGGCACAAAGTTGGCCCTGCCTCACTGTCCATGGTGCAGCCTTGGACTTTGGCCTGCGCCATGGTCTATGAGGCAACTTTGGGCTTTGCCCAAGCTGTGTCTGGTCCGTTTCTGCCTTATTCTATTAAATATCCGATTTTCACTGAAATTACCAAATTGCCATTAATGATTCCTTCTAGAACGTATTTTTGGTTCCTTAGCTCTGTAGAACTACTAGAGTTTCATCAGACCAACAGGTCCAAATCCTGGTCAATCTCTAAACACTGCAGTTACCTGATAACACACAACATCAGTCAGCCAAGGATTCCTCGATATACAAACTCTAGAATGTTCATAACTAGTAGTTCAACCGAAACACTACATTTCACAGCAAAATAAGATCGAAACACTTCGAAAACGCGTCACAAGATAAAGCAGAGGGCTGGATGAGCCAACTAGGACAGAGTCCTGGAAGGCTGCGCCACTGTCCATGAGGCAGCTTCCAGAAGGCTGCGCCATGGACAGTGAGGCAGCCTTGCACGTTTGTGGTAGTGTAGTTCTGTTCCACTTCTGACTCTTCTGCGCGTCCCTCAACCTATAAATACCCCCCCTCATAATCCGAAAATCGGGCCGAAGGTTCATGATATTCAGACTTTGAGACCTCACACACTCTCTCTCTAACATCTTTCTAAGTAACATATTTTCAGATTCGCAAGTCTAATTCTAAGGGATAACAAGGCATTGTAAGAGAGCACAAGAACTCTCATGCATAACTAGTTGTCCTCTTGAATCCATAGCATATTAACTTAAATTAAGTGAGTACAAACTACTAATCATAATGAAAGATCGTGTTAAATGGCTCTCTGTATGTCTCCTGAAGGCCCCTTTTCACAAACTCATATGTTTTAAAGTTGTTGTCTTTGAGTCATATTTACTAGATCTGAAAATATTTGCATGTTAAAGAAGTGGTCACTTAATTAATATGTGCTAAAATTCATTAAATCTAAATATTAGGGTGCTCATACAACCATTACATGTCATATTTGCATGCTTGACTCACGTTAAACAACTATAAAAAAGCTACTAGTAAAAGCACAATACAACCAGCCGGCGTGGTACATCTTATCGATGCCCTATCTGGATAATTTTACTCCCGAACCCGAATCTGTGGTACGCTATACCATAGTAGTCATCCATGAGATACTCGGTTCGCGGTTGCACGCCCACATCGCACATCTACATCTCATGTGCTCTCTTGGGTCGTAGGCTAGATTCGAAAGGCACAGTTTTCGAGACACTGCAAGCTCTCGGTGGCTGTGAGCGCACGGACCCGCAGCTCTTTTTTTTGTTTTTGTTTTATTAATGTTAAAGAGTGGAGTACGCTCGAGAACCACCACTTAGGGAAGGAGTACGGCAAGGCTAGGGGCCTACGGACCGTTCCTATTGACTTTCAGGTTCTCATAATAGTGTAGTGGCAGAAACAGAACTGAT
>CAAKMY010068113.1:0-15604 GCA_901111285.1 Corrigiola litoralis
CCCCCCCCCCCCCCACAATCTTCATCCCCACTTCAACTTACTCTTTTATTTGCTCAGTTGACGTCCTTCCCTCCTCATTTATTCCCTAACGTCCTTCCCTCCTCCTTCCTTCTCACAGTTGACGTCGCAACCCTGACGTCCCTACCAGAAACTTGGGTTGAATTTGGCTGTGTGATTTTTTTTTGGCTAAAGTTGAATCTTTATCTCCAACCCTTAACAACTCTCTTTGCGATGACTTGTAAATTGTAATATCATGAGTAAGAGGTAACGAAATTGAGTACTATTGTATATCTGGCTTTTGTCATTAGGTAATTATTGAATAAATCAATTTTATTCTCTTTTATTGAATATTAGTGTACAAACTCGCATGAGATCGAAAAATCAACCCGTAATATCATATATAGAGTGAAAACAATTATCAAGATCATATATATGTAGTGGATTGTCCCTAAGCGACTATCGTAAATAATAGTAAAATTAGATGGACTATTTACTATTTTCTAGTACAATAATTAAATCATGGTTCTAAGATTGGACGCTAGATCGTTTTTTAGCTTCAAGTGATTAATTTGGTTTTAATTTTTAGCTTAAAGTGACTAATTTTGTGATGATTTTGATAAAAATTGACTATGTTAACTCAGTCTACTTTTATGCTAAAGTTAGACCATTATATATTCCGTTGTAAATCATGACAAATGTACTGTGTCATATATATAATGGTACAATGAAAACAACATTGTAATAGTTATCGAAACAAATGATATATGGTGAGTCCCCATTTCTCTATCAACATTAATTATCAACGTACATTACTTAAGTGTCAGTCTCATGTATCAAAGTGGATTTTGTTACTCTACATTCTAAATGTTAATTTTTATAGGAAGAATATAGCTAAGTAGATTGATTAGAAAACATCTTACCAAAGTTATATATTCCCTCCTTTTCTACTTATTTTGTTACATGTTTCAAAATATGGAGGGGGAATTTGAATAATGTAAAGAATGGATAGAAAAATAGGGAGTAATTAATTGTTCCAAAATCCAAAAAAAATCAAGTGATTTAGCTAACATCTCTCCATTAATATATTAAAGAACTGCATTTTGACTTTGGATTTGTCATCTATTCATCAATTTCCTTCTTCAATATTAAGAAAACATTTCAGAGTAGATCATGCTTCTATCTTCCAGTGAAGAGATAGGTAAGTGCAAAGTGAAAGAGAAGACGCGATAGCAAAGAAGGAGTCTTTCTCACCATGTCATTCTAGCACCCGATACAAGCATATTAGGCATAGTGAGGAACAGAGGAGGAAAGGTACAATGACCTCTAAAACTGATGAACTTTTGTTATGTAGGAAGGACGATAAGAAGCGCAAGATTGTAGTAGGAACCGCTGGAGATCTTTGTAACATTAGTAAGAATTAAAGCTAGGATAAAAGCACCTTTTATCGCTTAGGTTTGTCGTTTTGTTGTAAACTGTTGTAATTTACTGCTTTTTATATGTTTAGCCCGTTGTCAAAAAATTGTATTTTCTAAACCTAAATGTATCGGAACTAAAAAACTTAGTGGTGACATTTTCGGTACATTAAAGATGATCGCTTTTTTTTTTTTTTTGTTGAACTATTTTCAGTTGAAGAAAAGCAAATTTTTGATGTCGTATAGTATCATACATTGATATATTTTTGTATTGGAAATACCTATTTTCACAAGGAAAAAGAAACGTAATTATAAGTTTTATCATTAAAATTGCACATATTGTAAGAAGAGGGGACACGAGAATGAACATTAACGTGTAATTTTTCCTGCAGCTTTTGTTTGATAGGGTATGGAAAAGTCTTACTGGATAATTTACATCTTAATTAATATTTTATATACAAAGTATGTTTTACGCCATTTATATTAAGTTAATTAAAAGTCTTAAAATAGTAGCTCTTTACCCGTCCCATTGCAAAGCTTGAGAAGTGGAGCCTCTACTATAAATTTACTTAAAGTTCCATATAACTATTTAGGCTATATTATATTAAGTATAATAATTATTGTCATGTAATGGAATTTTTTTTATTTTAATAAAATTAAGAATGACGGGGAGGAAGGTGAGTTATATGTAGAAGATGAGTTTAACTACATCAATTCATATAATAGTGATTGTATAAATTTTGCTTTTTATTAATTATATTATAGGATATTTAGCTGCGCTTATAAAAACTCCTTCTCTCTCCTAATTTTCCTATCATTTCTAAATTAAATAATTACTATAATAATTACATTACATCAAACCAAACGCATCCTTAGAGTAACTGGCAAAAACATATAAAAGATAGAGGTCACCGTCTGAACTCTACGCCAACTCTAAGCCAAATAAGGTCTACTTAAACTGTCGGCCACTACTGTCAAGTGTCAACACATATCAGAATTTCTTCTTTGTTACTTAGCGCTATCTTTCTTCAACATGGGTGAAGCTCCACAAGTTCAGCTCAACGTGATAGGTAATCCATTATCGTAGTGTAATCACCACATGCATTTAGCAAATCCTATAAGCTTAGCTAGAGCTCTTATCTACATGCTCAATGACTTGCAGTGGCATATATATTCATGTTATAGCTAGGGCGTTTTGTTCCAAATATTACATGCGCGAAGTGTCACTAGGAACACTCTGACGGACAGTCTCACTTATAAGTGTTCCTCGCTTGGACATAATTTTGCATACGTATCTCTGAGGTCCTATATGTTGGAACATCTTCTTTGAATTATGTGTGAAGTTTTGTCCATCATTGGCAGATGAGTATGAAGCTCGACTTCCATTTTTAAGTCTAATATAGGATAGTAGTATGCGGAATCATAAAAGCCCTGTTCTCCTCACATGAATTCCAGTGAGTTTCAGTTCCTTCCAGTTCTTTTCAAATCTTTTCAGTTCCTTCTAGTTCTCTCCAGTTCCTTTCAGTTGCTTCCAGTTCTTTCCAGTTGCTTCTAGTTCTCTTCAGTTACTTTCAGTTCCTTCCAGTTCTCTTCAATTCCTTTCAGTTCTCTCCAGTTAATTCCAGTTAATTCCTTCTATTTTTTTAACTGATTTCAGTTCCCTCCAGTTCCTTTCAGTCCTCTCCAGTTCTATCCAGTTCCTTCCAATTTCCTCCAATTCAGTTCAGTGCAGTTCTGCGAGTTTCAGCTGTAGAGAACAGGGCCTAACTCTCCCTCATATATAAATTTTGTCAAGTAATTGAAATTAATCTGTATCTTTTAAATGCCTTTTCTTGTTTGTCAGTCTTGTTGGAAATATCCAACTAGTCATTTTTGGTCTCTTTTAATATTATGATTAAGCTTTGTCC
The DNA here is from genome assembly GCA_901111285.1 of Corrigiola litoralis. Taxonomy (NCBI): domain Eukaryota; kingdom Viridiplantae; phylum Streptophyta; class Magnoliopsida; order Caryophyllales; family Caryophyllaceae; genus Corrigiola; species Corrigiola litoralis. The sequence goes on from CAAKMY010068113.1 coordinate 3,320, forward strand.
AAGAATTATGATACACGCCTAACTCTCCCTCATATTACCCCTCTTTTTTGCCGTCTGGTGCGGTACTGCCCTTTCTTTTGCAAGTGGAAATCACCTTTATATTCTGATATGTGGTCTAAAAGTACATCACGGATATAGGGGACTAATTTCTCTTTCTCCAGGAGCAAAACTTTGTGTGTGGGATTTTAAAATTGAACTCAGGCCAGCGGCCGTTCATGGATGTTAGCTTGCGTAGTCATAAAGTCATTAGAAGGTTTATTGTGAATAATGAAATTGTTAGGAGGTTGCGTAATTGCTTTTAGCCTTTTAAGAGTGGCTTCCAAATGATTTATCAACAGAGTAAAATACTAATAATGCCTTACATTTTTCAGTTAATGAGCAAGAACAAGGAACTCTGCCACCTGATCAACCCGACCTTGATAATAAACAGCAAATGATACTAAAAACTACGAAGCTTAGACGTCGGATTCGAATCTCAGTGTATACCCTCTTCATCCTAGCAGGACAAGCAGTTGCAGTGCTGCTTGGAAGGGTATACTTTACAAAAGGAGGTAAGAGCAAGTGGTTAGAAACAGTGGTGCAACTCATAGGCTTTCCTATTCTCATCCCCTTTTATTACATCTTGCCAAAGGAAAACAGATCGAGATACTCTGAGGATCAGAAGTCGCCATCGGTTAAGTTATTGGGATCAATCTACACAGCCATTGGCTTACTCATAGCAGCCAACACCTTGCTATACAGCATTGGACTTGAATACTTGCCTGTTTCAACATACACTCTGTTATGTGCATCACAATTAGCTTTCAATGCTTTGTTTTCCTTCTTTCTAAACGCACAGAAGTTCACTCCTTATATTATCAATTCCCTTGTCCTTCTCACTATTTCTTCAGCCCTTTTGGTCTTCCAAAAGAATGATGATCCTCACAACCCGGTCTCCCAAGGGAAGTATGCACTAGGGTTCATGCTTACTATCGCTGCATCAGCCGGGTTTGCATTGTCGCTCTCTCTAGGACAAATTGTATTCGAGAAGGTGCTAAGAGGCGGGAATATTAAGGTAATCTTGGACATGGTTGTCTATGAGTCTTTGGTTGCAAGTTGTGCCACCTTAGTTGGGCTCTTTGCTAGTGGAGAATGGAGGACTCTAAAGGAAGAGATGGACATGTATGATCTTGGAAAAGTGTCATACATTATGAACTTAGTATGGACGGCGATGCTATGGCAACTATATTCAATTGGTGCTATGGGGTTGATCTTAGAAGTTTCATCTCTATTCTCTAACGTGATTGGCACCTTGGGGTTGCCTCTGACTCCTGTATTAGCTGTGATCTTCCTGCACGATAAGATGGATGGCATTAAGGGGATTTCAATGGTATTGGCAGTTTGGGGATTTGTATCCTATGCTTACCAACATTATCTCGATGAGTACAGGAGTAGAAACAACATAATTGTCAATGGCGATCATGTAGCTCCCAAAGGTGAAAGTTAATTTGTAGCTGACTTCAGAAAAATATCTATTCTGCTATTCATATGTCTGCTCTTATAAATAAATGAACAAATCAACTCCTGAAAACATGATTGAGAGACATATTTCCTGTGTAAATAGTCGCAAAATCTTCTAGGGATTTAGATAGAGCACATGCTCTCATGAAACAATTCTCCGTGAACTTTTCACCTCATCGATATAACGATATTGGCTTCAACCATATTTTCAGTATAGTACACTGCTTTGGACAAGGACAGCTTTTCTTTGATAAAAGATTCCTTGGTCATGATGGCCTTAATTCATCCACCCGTAACGACGTACACACCTTATATGTATTTGGAACAACAGACTTTGATGAGATTGAGCTACATTAGAATCAGTGCTGCATTTCGAGACGAGGACTTCTACAAACTATTACGCAAGCAAAAAGTAAATGTAAAAAACCAGAAGCATGAGCATCATTGGGAACAATGGACACAAGCAAGTGTTCCTATCGTAAACTATGTTTCCCTCCCTCCATGGCAAATCAATCATCTGCAGCACTAAAGAGAAAAAGGATAACGGTAAAGATAGAGTCGAAATTGGCTTTCATGGGAAATGATATAGTTTGGCCCGTTTGGCTTAGGCAGGACAAATACAGAATGTATCAATTGTCGGTTCGATATCGGATATAAGATTCCATTTCACCTATTTTACTGAATGTCGTTTCTGCATTTTTCCATCGCCAATTGTCTTGAGCTGACATGAACATTTGCAAGAGTTACCATCACACAAAGATAACCAAGAGTTACCATCACACAAAAGATTTTACTGAATGAATCTTTCCTTCAGCTTGTTTTTGTATAGGTAAGTCTTACGGGATAATTGACATATCGTAATTGTATTAAGTAAATTTAAACGTCTTAAAATATATAGTAGCTCTTTCTTAAAGTGCGATCTTTTTAATTAGTAACGATAAATAATGTTATTTTAACTAAAGTGTTTTTAATAATAGACAATTTTATTATACAATTAATGTATCTTATAAGAAATGGGTACCATGTCAGTACATATACAATAATTATTGATCTTTGTCCCCGGGATGTGAATGATAATGGATGATGGTCTTGATCGATCATTAACAACCAGGCCCATTGCAAATTAAAGCTCGAGTAGCGGAGCCTCTATTATAAATTTACTGAGAGATGTTGTCCTTCTAGAATGAGTCTTCGGCTCCATTTTTTATCTGATTCGGCCCGAAATAAGAAATATAAAAAGGCATGAACAAATATCTAGTTTCAGTCCAAATAAATACTTAAACTATTTTGGGTTGTATATAATCAACTTTGTAATATAATTGAATTTTTTAAATTGAAATAGAATTGAGACTTATATAGAGTGGATGAGTTTAATTACATTCATTCATGTAATAATAATTATCTAGATTTTACTTTTTCATTGACTATTTATGGGTTTATATTACGAAAACTTTTAGTTTGTAAAGGTGATTTAACAATTCTTCCCTCTCTCTCAGTTTTCCCATTTTATTAGACTAAATTGGATAATCATTACACCCAACCCGCCAAACAGCCCTCGAGTAGCTCGCAAAAACATAAAAAAGATAGAGCTCACCGTTTCAACTCTAAGGCAAATAAGGTCTACTTAAACTCTCGGCCTCTACTGTCAACATATATCAGAATCTCTTCTTTGACACTTAGCGCTATCTTTCTTTAACATGGGTGAAGCTCAACAACTTCAGCTCAACGTGATAGGTAATCCATTATCATAGCGTAATTCACCACGTGCATTTAGCATGTGCTATAAGCTTAACTAGATCTCTTCTCTGCATGCTCAATGATTTGCAGTGGCATATATATTCATGTTATAGAGCGTATTGTTCCAAATATTACATGCGTGAAGTGTCACTAGGGACAGTCTGACGAGTCGACTGAGAGCCCCACAAAATTCTGCATGCGTTTCTTTGAGGTGCTTATGTGCGAAGCATAGTCCATCATCGTTATTCGTTAGATGAGTGTGATAATCAACTTCTATATATAAGTCTACGAGACTATGATGTTACTCCTTTGTTTTAAGATGAAATTTCACTAGATTTAGGATCATGGGCCGGTCTACTCTTAGTGTCTCTCCCCTAACACTATATATACTGACAATTTGGTTTAGGTCGTACTGCATTAGGTAAATCCAAGACTTTGGAATATCGATAGAAGACTATCTATGTTCTCCCCATATTACCTCTCTTTTTGCCCTCTGGTACAGTATTACTCTTCCTTTTGCAAGTGAAAATCACGTTTATGCTCTGATATGTGGTCTAAAAGTGCATCACGGATATAGGGAACTAATTTATCTTTCTCTAGGAGCAAAACTTTGTATTTGTGATGTTAAATTGAACTCTAGTAAGCGGTTGTTCATGGATGTTAGTTAGTGCAGTCATAAAGTCATTAATTAGAAGGTTTATTGCGAAAAATGAAATTGTTGAGGTTGTGTAATTGCTTTTAGCCTTTTAGGAGTGGCTTCCAAATGATTTATCAACAAAGTAAAATATTAATAATGCCTTACATTTTTCAGTTAATGAGCAAGAACAAGGAACTCTGCCGCCTGATCAACCCAACCTTGATAATACACAGGATATGACACTAAAAACTACGAAGCTTAGACGTCTGATTCGAATCTCAGTGTATACCCTCTTCATCCTTGCAAGCAAGTAGTTAGAAACAGTGGTGCAGCTCATAGGCTTTCCTATTCTCATCCCCTTTTATTACATCTTGCCGAAGGAAAACAAATCAAGGTACTTCGAGAATCACGAGTCGCCTTCGGTAAAGTTATTAGGATCAATCTACACAGTCATTGGCTTACTCATAGCAGCCAACACCATGCTATACAACATAGGACTTGAATACTTGCCTGTTTCAACATACACTCTGCTATGTGCATCATAATTAGCGTTCACTGCTTTGTTTTCCTTTTTTCTCAACGGACAGAAGTTCACTCCTTACATTATCAATTCCCTTGTCCTTCTTACTATTTCTTCAGCCCTTTTGGTCTTCCAAAAGAATGATGATCCTCACAACCCGGTCTCCCAAGGGAAGTATGCACTAGGGTTCGTGCTTACTATCGCTGCATCAGCCGGGTTTGCATTGTCGCTCTCTCTAGGACAAATTGTATTCGAGAAGGTGCTAAGAGGCGGGAATATTAAGGTAATCTTGGACATGGTTGTCTATGAGTCTTTGGTTGCAAGTTGTGCCGCCTTAGTTGGGCTCTTTGCTAGTGAAGAATGGAGGACTCTAAAGGAAGAGATGGACATGTATGATCTTGGAAAGGTGTCATACTTTATGAACTTAGTCTGGACGGCCGTGCTATGGCAACTATATTCAATTGGTTCTGTAGGGTTGATCCAAGAAGTTTCATCTCTATTCTCTACCGTGATTGGCACCTTGGGGCTGCCTCTAACTCCAGTGTTAGCTGTGATCTTTCTGCACGATAAGACGGATGGCATTAAGGTTATTGCAATGGTATTGGCAGTTTGGGGATTTGTATCATATGCTTACCAACATTATCTCGACGAGAACAGGAGTAGAAACAACTTAAATGTCAATGGCGCTCATGTAGCTTTCAAAGATGAAAGTTTGTAGAAGTATCTATTATTATATCTGCTATTATAAATGAATGAACAAACCAATTTAGCAAAATATTGTCAAGAACAATATTTCTTGTTTAAGGCTTTGTTTGGTCTGTAGAAGATGCTACTAAGGAAAATTGGCTTTCTTACGTTCCATTAATTGATTTGGACATCGATATTAAATGAGAAATTTAGGTGGAAGATGAAACTTCTACAAAGAACAATTTATTTTCCCCCCAAAAAGTTGGAATGTTCTATTTTCCCCTCCTCTCTTCTTCCATAGTCCCGCCTCCCTTTTTCTCTTCTCCCTCTTCCCACATTTCTCCTCTTTCCTCCCTTTCCTCTTCATATTTTCCTTGTACAAACAAACAAGGGACAATATATTAGAAACTCGAAAATTATTTTCATAGAAAATGATTTTCTTTAAACCAAACGAAGTTTTAGTAGCTACGAAATTTTCTTGGGATCCAGCCTACCGTTTCGCGCATTGTCCCTGAATTTCACTTTACCAATAGTGGCTTTGAGTCGAGTATATAAGGTCGTGATAAACAAAATGAGTTCAACCACATTTACAATACACTGCTTTGGACAAGCGTAGCCTACTAGCTTTTTCTTCGAGGAAAGACTCGTTGACCACGGTGGCCTCAATGTAACTTGCGATAACGGCATACCAACCCTATGTATAATAGTTTTGTTATTACTCAACAAACTTTGTTGACTCTGAGCTACGTTAGGATTAGTGCTGCATTTCTAGATGACGACCTATACTTGTATAGATAAACTATTACGCACGCAAAAAAAAATGTTAAAAAACCACCTCAGAAGAATCATGAACACCATTGACGAATGACGATGAACACAACACAAGCAAGAAATCCAAATAACAATAGGAACACAGGCCGGGTTTCGCCCTCACCATCGCAAACCCATCACCAAAGAGTAACACAAATTCTTATAATATAAAGACCATCTACTTTTAAAGTAGGCGATCTCCCTACAAGCTAAATTAACACAAACTATTTGTGAACCCTAAAAGATGTTTATCTCTTTATTGGACCAGTATGGGCAATTTATACTGTACCCCCAGGGGTGTCTTGTTCCCGTGCCCCCACAGATCAATATCCCACAAAACAGGCCCAATCAACAATCTCAAAACCAAAACCAAAACTAGCCCACCCACCAAGCCCCTTCCCCAAAACACCACCCGAAAATCCTAAAAAAGAAAAAAAAGTCATTTATTTTGTAGCAATTTCTCAAATTTTATACAGTAGAAAATTCATTGAATATTGAGAGGATTTTTTGTTGGTGATCCGAAATTGCAATTCCAACGATAATTTGCGAACAATTTGCGACCTAAACCCACTGAAGTTGCAGAATTCTCAATTGTTGACATTCAAGATGAGTTTCTTCCCAAAGTAAATGAAAATGGTGATGTACAAGCGCAAGTTGATGAAAGGTTGGTCCTTTTTTTCTTTTTTATTCCTAATTGGCTCATAAGAGTAGGTCAATTAGGATCTATGTTCCATTTCTCCACTTATTATTTGGTTTTTGGTTTTCGCATCTTCATTTTGATTACTATTTATTCGTAATTAGTTCATAAGATTAAGATCTGATATGCATGCATGTGCAACTATTTTACTGCATATGTGCAAAATATGGTTAGTATATGTGCAAATGTTTTACAGTATATGTGCAAAATATGGCTTGTATAGTTGTATATATGTTATTTGCTTTTGTTTAATGTGCAATTGGTCCTTGTCTGATGTTCAAACACTTCATATGTTTGCAGTTATCTCGTTATTGGCACCCCATTGAATTCTATAAGTGATTCTGGAGAACCATCATTCACATGTCATTTAAAGAAAACAAGCATTGCGAAGTTATCTTAGACATAAACCAAGAAGTATCATAAACGAATTCATGGGGGTAAAGGAAAAGGAAAGGCCGATGAATTTTTTTTAAGGAAATGCGAGATTTTTTTCTGCATTAAGATGTTTTTGCACAAAATGTAGTAGGGGATTGCACATTTACCACATTAGTATTGCACATTTTAAATTTGCAGGAATATGAGATTTTTTGCATTGAGATGTATTAATTGCTTATTTGTCAGACAATAATAGATTTACTTTAACTATTTTTTTACACTTGCAGGAGTGTTGATCTAGAGCTTGTATCGAGAACCTTGATACATACATTTTGTCATTTCAAGAAACAATCAAGCTTGAATTGTCTTTATTCCCCGATGATGACACAATCAATTGCCAAAAAAATTTGTGGCAAATGTTGTGAAACTCGACGGTCTCAAGAACAAAGAGATGCAAATGATGAATTTTCATAGCCTGCTTTAGTTGCATTCAAGGCTGATGAATAGTTTTTTTAAGAAAAAAGCTTGAATTTTTCTAGTTTTGAAGTTATTTGCACAAAATGTATTGTGGGATTGCACATTTATCATATGTGAATTGCACATTATGAGATGTTGATTGATTATCAATGATGAAGGATGTATATAACAATCTGTTATTGCAAGTTGCACAATTTATTGATTTATTTTGCACATTTCGTCGAATTAGATTGCACAACTTATTGAATTTTTCTGTTTGAAGTTGTGTTGCACAAAATGTAGTAGGCGATTGCACATTTACCATATGTGTATTGCACATTATAAGATGTAGCTTGATTTACGTACAATGATGAAAGATGTAATCAACAACCTGTTATTGCAGATTGCACACTTAAGTAATCTTGTTTGCACATTTTAGTTGAAATGATCCTTTACGAGATGGTCATAGTTTTCTAAATTTTACATCTCCTAATTCATTCAATGATTATGACAATACAACATCACATAAAATCCACTAAACTACACAATACATGAGCTCCTAATTCCTCATTTACAATTTACCACATAAAATTTAATATTTTAGATTAACTCAATATTTTATAATAATATCATTTTAAGTGTACTTTTCGTGATTTGTTGTTCTTTGAACAAATCAACATCACTTTGGAGTAGTATATAAACACTTTTTGTGCACATTTTAATTCTTAAACGTGCAATTTATAAACACTAGTTGTGCAACATATGTTAACCAATTGAGCAATACCTAAAGTATTTTTGTACAATACATAAAGACTATATGTGCAAAGCACAATAGTTCAGATAGTGTAACTTTAACTTTATTTGTGCACCGAATACACATTATTTGTGCAATAGACAAAGTATATTTGTGCAATAGAAAAACACTATATGTACAAAGCATAATAATTTCAACTAAAATGACAAAAAAAATCTAATACAACTTAAAGCCAAAATATCATCAATATTTATGATTTTTTATTACATCATATGGCAGCTAAGGTACATGATCGGTTAACATAGTCTCAATAACTATATTAACAAAATTGCTTGAACCTAATCTTTGATTGCATGAACCTACACCATAACTCTTAATGTTGCTGAAATTCCTTTCACAAGTCTTCTTATCATCTCTCTCAGAATCCGAGAAATATATGCTTCAAACAACTTCTTCGACCTTTGTCCTTGCACTTTCAAACACGTTTTTGCATATAGGCTATAGCTCTACAAGAAAATCGATCCCTACTGATCTTTTCCATAAACAAGGTACCAATCTTCTTTTTTGGCATAAAGGGCTTGAAGTCATATGTCTTTCTTACAATTAAACCAAGGTTACATAATGAAACAGACAAAAAAAAAAAGCTTCTGTCAGTATATTCACGTGCAAAATATTATAACAAGATGTGCATTTAAAGATTCTTAAATGTGCAATAAACTTATGAATAATGTGCAAATTCAGTGAATGTGCAAAATTGTATAAAAATGATGTTGACTTAAAATGTGCAACATAGACCAATAATTTGTGAAATCTGAAACATCATGTTGTTCAATAAACTTTCATTATTAAAAATAGAACTACATCAAATAAGATGTGCAAGACATATATGATAAATGTGCAACACATATTGATACATTGTACAACACATATTAATAAATTGTGCAAATATGCAACATCAGATTGTTCAACACAACCTTGTTAATGAAAATTACATTACATATAATAATGTGTCATACACATATGATAAACGTGCAACACATATTAATACATTGTGCAATACATATTGATCAATTGTGCAAATGTGTTGTTGCAATTGCTAAATTGTCAAAAATAAAGCTTTTAAAGTAAAAATTGAAGCATAATTTGTGCAATCTGAAACATAATATTGTTCAATAAACTTTCATTAGTGAAAATAGAACTACATCAAATAAGATGTGCAAGACACATATAATAAATGTGCAACACATATTGATACATTGTGCAACACATATTATAAATTGTGCAAATCTGCAACAGTAATAATGTGCCATACACATATGATAAATGTGCAACACATATTAATACATTGTACAACACATATTGATAAATTGTGCAAATATGCTGTTGCAATTGATAAATGTCAAAAATAAAGCATTTAAAGTAAAAACTGAAACATAAATTACATGTGCAGTTCTATTACGATTATTGTGCAATTCTTCTACCAGTTCTAACATAAGTGATGTGCAATATGTCACAGCTAAGACATGAGTTACCGGAAACAGATAAAATGATTTTAAAGCTATTGTGTGCATTTTATTCTCACAATTTGTGCAATGTAGAGATTCAAAATGTACAAAAATCTAGAACATGAGTTTCTAAACAAAGGTAGCAGTTTGTACAATTCTTTTATCTTCTTTGTGCATTCCTTTTTATATTTTATGTGTAAATTTTTTGTAAAAAAATGTTAATGGTGAGAAACAACAAATTTAAACACTGTATACTTCACTTTCAATTCTACCTTATCTTTATCAGCCCAGTTTGATTTGAATTCTTCTCAAAGTACAAATTTGCATTAAATATAATTTATCACGCAAAAAACTACAGTTTTATTAAAACAAGCGCTAATTTTAAATGAATGTGCAACATAAATCATAAATGTGCTCTCTAAATTCTTGAAAAAGCTCAAACGAAAACTTTACCTGATTCTTGAACAAGTATCTCAATTGATTTGAGATTTATAGTAGCTGAATTTGATATGTTGTACAATAATCTTGATCGAAAATCGCCGTTTGATCTTAGAAAGAGAAGTTTTCTGGTGATTAAAGAGAGAAAGTGTTTGTTATTTTATTTTTTAGGTTGAAGGAGAAACGTACATTATAATTTAATTTAGTTGGGCTGGGCTTTTTATTATTTGCGATTGGATCGTGCCAGCTAGACAGGGGTACCTAGTTCCCATACCCCCTGATCTACCATATAAGAATTGACCATTATGGCTCCATCTACTTTCACAATAAAAATAGACGGCTCTTCCAAGACTTTTTGAGAAAGAAAAAGGATGAACGATAAAGAAAGAAAATAAGAAATACATATGGCTCTTGGTGGGGGCTTGGATCCTTTAAAGTTTATTCTCATAGAGTTGATAGAGTTTACCATAATTGGTAATATGAGAAATGAGATGCATAACCCAAACACCCAAAGGGAAAAAGTGTCAAATAAATTAGTACTACTATTTTAGGGAAACTCTATTTTCTAGAGTTTTTTTTTTTACAACTTTAGAGGATTCCAAAGCCTTTGGCTGAGGCAGTACAAACACAGAAAGTATCAAGTATCCGTCCGACATCAGATATACGATTCCATTTGATTCATTCAGTTTACTGAATGTCATTTCTGTACTTATCCATCACCCAATTGTCTTGAGCTGACATTAAACATTTATACGAGTTTTTATCACAAAAACATAAATCAATCTTTCATGCGTACGAAAAGAAGATTCAGTTCTGTAGGGGCCATCATAAATATTTACCCTTCCCCTCTTTAGTGACACAATGACCTTGAAAACTTAAAATTGGTAACATTCTGAAGGTGGCGCTCAACACTATCCCACGCTCTTTAGCCCTGCATAAAATCTGCAAATATTTTGGAACTTGTGGAAACGTTTTCAACCTGAAAACTAAAATCAGTTGAAACACAAAATGGAACCTGAGACTGGTGTGATGGTGTCACTGCCATAAACCTATTACTGATGCCCATTTTTCAAGGAACAACTACATTAATCATAGTTCGACTAATACAAAATCCTAGTCTCTGGATAACATAAGTATAACATATACAAGTACAACTTACAGGAGGTCCTCTGGCATACTTTCACCTTGTACATATCGTTCTTTTTTCTTCTCCTTTTGATGGTGCGTTTCAGTTAATTTCAAATAAATTATAGTTGAGTTTCAGAGCAGGAATCAAGTAAAGGAAAAAATAAAGACAATTGAACAAACCCAACATGGCAACATGGAATATTATAACCTTATAGGTTGGAGTTGAGCATTTTCCAAGCTATAACGTAATGCGACCTCATCTTGGCCACCTTAATTTCTATGTGTAGACGTCATATTCGAGCTAAATACCGATGCAGCTGATTTATGTTGCCCTGCGGTCCCCTAATTTCAAGTAATATCTGTCCTAGCAGAATTAACAGTATGACAGTGTGAGCTAATTAAGTCCAGGACGGACAAAACCCAAGTAGCGATCAGAGGCAACCAGAGACAGAAAACCAAGTGCTCTGAAATCGTCGGCCGGTAAGCCACATGTTAAACACTCCACTTCACTGTACAATAAACATGAAAATTTGTGTCAACATCAAGTTTCCCTGATAACCTCATCAGCAGCTCCAACTATGGTTAGACAAAGAAAACCCCAAAAAGGGAAATAGAAAGTTTTGAACACCAACAATCCAGGTTGTCTGGGTGATGAAAATAGTGGGAGAAGTACTACTCGAAGAAAAATAACGGGATGGGAACCTTACTCCATACCAGTCAGTATCATGCAAAGCTTGTTTTTGGTGTCATTTCTTATGTGTGTTCCTGAACTTGGAAGACTGCATTGACTTTATGATAAATGAGAAACAACTAACATTCATCAATTAAGCTAACTTCATTTATCTTGGTAACAAGTTGGTCATGGATGCATAACAACTCAGAATATGAAGCATCAATAAGACAGGAATCCTGCAATATTATAAAAACCTACAAAAAGAAGACCCCAAAACAAGTAAGGTTCTTATAGAGTTTCTTCACAAGCATTAAACTCTCTAGAGAAACATTAGTCAGAAACTCCCCCCCCCCCCCTTTTAAAATTTG